>HE668292.1:84223-141988 GCA_000313835.2 Heliconius melpomene melpomene
AGTGTGTATTACCAGTCCTGCAATCGGTGGAGTAGCGCACGTCGGCAGTGAGCGCGTCTCGGTAAGGCGCGGCCACGCAGCGCTGGCCGGCTTCGCAGCGCGTGCCCGCGCATGGGTGCTCCAGGCACGTGCAGCGCTCGCAGCCGTCGGCGCCGGCGCTGCGCCGCACACCGTAGTGGCAGGTCAAGCGCTCGCACTCGCGACGCAGCGGCGCGCAGTCCACGTCCACGGGCACGCACGTGCAGCGCTCGCAGCCCGCCGGCGTGCGCGTGCGCTGCATGCCGTACTCGCAGTGCAGCGCCGTGCACTCCGCCGCGTACGACGAGCAATCCGGCACCACCTCGTTGGACTCCACTGCGGAAACCACCCATTACCGTTGTATCTCAAACTGCGACACTTTGCATTCTTATTTATGCTTACGATGTGTAATTAGAAATAGTTATAGAACAGCGTAGTGATGATAGAAAAGTGCGTGAAAAGAAAAGCGTGCAATCGGTGTAATGTGAGAAATGTGATAATCGAATACGTCTCACGTCACATACTAACGTATGTTGTAGAATAGAGCAAAAAAAAACAAAGGGCGTCTCGAGAGCGCAAGCTCGATGCGAGTACCGAAAGGTATGCAGAGTGCGGCGCAGTCGGCGTAGGAGGCGAAGCTGTTGTCGCTGCCGCCGCATCCGCGGAACACGAAGGGCAGGCAGTCTCCGAGGCCCGCGCTGTAGTACCAGCGGCGGGACGGCGAGGGCGCCCCGCAGCGCGCGTCGCCCGTCGCCACGGCGCGCAGGCACGCCGGCGCTGCACGTGCGCACGTTACTGCCCCGCTCCACTCACACATCACCATTCACGCCGATCACATACAAACGTTTTTGTATCCTTATTTCGTTACTGAATACTATCTCGAATTTTAATTTATATTTAAATAATAATTCTACCCAAAAAGTGAAAAAAAAAAAACAATATTTTTAGAGTGGATTCGTTGCAATTTTTAAGAAGTTTATTTGTTTTTTAAACAATTGACACCGATTTATTAGTACAATACCAAAATATATAATGCGAAAGCATGGATGAATAGGTACTATAGCAGATAGGTTTTAATTATTCGAAAGAAGTTTTCTCTATTAAAAAAAGAAAGAAATCGAAGTAGAAGTACGAAGATGTTAGTAAAAGTAGAGAATGTTCTCTACTGCACGTACCTGGGGCCATGTGTCCGCAGTGGTCCTCGCACTCGTCGACTGTGGAGAAGCGGTTGGGACCGCCGTCGCAGCCGCCGTACGCGAACGAGAGGCAGCGCCCGCTCAGCGCGTCCCAGTAGTACTTGGGGATCGCGGCTTGGCACGGGCCCGCGTCCAGGGGAGACCCGCACACGTCTGCTTTCCATTGTATTCGTTAAAAATATGTAGGGACATCACACAAACCTTTATTTATACCCAACTAGCTATTCTTTTCTTAACTCGCTTTTATTAGGTTGAGGTATGTAATAAAATTTAAGAAACTTAATTTGAACCATTTGAAATAAATTTACTTGGCAGTTCTACGTAGCTTAGTGTAAGTGGATAAAGTAGAGAATAGCCATTATGATATCTAGTGAGGTCTGACCGAGGTTCCGGAAGGCGCCGCAGCGTCGCTCGCACTCCTCCTCGCTGCGGTAGTTGTTGGGATGGCGGCAGCCGCCGGTGAGGCTACGCACGCAGGCGCGGGACTCAGAGTCGTAGTAGAACGCCGTCACGTTGTCACCGCACGGGGCCAGCGACGCCGGGGTCGAGCACTCGTCCTCAACGACCTAACGAACCATTAATAACAAGGTGTGTGTTCTGGTCAAGCATTGTAACTGGACACCGCCACGTAGTCTTTACACTGTCATCGCTATTATTGTAAGGAAATGCATATTCGGAGCTCGTGCCATTAGCATACTAATTATTCATTAGCATTATTAATCACTGGTAAGCAACAAATTTAGTTTTGTCCTCAAAATAAACTTTTTTTTAAACTTTATTTTTAAACTCGCTAATTTCAACTACGTAGATATATAGAGTAGACCGCGTTCCCTTTGGTCCTTCGAGCCGGATCATTCGAAACAGATAGTTACCAAAAAATGGTCTAATATACAATATACTAGCATCTACTTATACTTTATATTTATAATACAGACATTTTTTGATTTTTTTAAATTTATTTAGTTAACTTATGGTCTCATAATGAATTATCGTATATGAACACTAACCGTTTCGTGTGTGGTGATGAGCGGTGCGTTGGTCGTAGTCGTAGTAATAGTTGAAAGAACGAAAACGACTGTAGTCGTCGATGCCTTCTTACAGCGGCTTTCACACATCTCTCTCGATGTGAATCTGTTAGCGAAACAAATATGAATATGGAATTAATAATAATAATATTTAAATGACATTTCTTTCGTATATATTAATGATATTTAACGAGTACCTATTGTCGTTGCCATTGCATCCGCCATAGAAGAAGACGTCACACTCGCCGCGCGACGCGTCGTAGTACCACGTGGAGATTCTGGCTAAGCAGTTGCCCGTCTCTGGTGGAAGCACGCACGGGTCGACGCTCACTGAGATATTTTGTATTATTATAATTATAAATAAGAAGAGAAACAATTGAACATCGTACTATATACACTTTTAAAGTGAAGGCCAAAATATTTTTATTTATCGATTTTTTGTTACAATACTTACACATACATATCACAATAAGTAACATACCACATATCTAAGCTGCGCCATGACAGTCGACTCTTTAATGAAAGTGGTATGCAGGAATAAAAAAAGGAAAAATTGAACACTTAAGCACTTGTTGTATTTCTCAAGGACCTAATGACCCGATCAGGATTGTAGTTGGTTATATAATAGTAGGTCTAAATGATATAAGAAAAGAACATACAGTTGTCAGGTGGGCAGATCAGCTCGCACTCTTCGATTGTAGAGAACCTGTTAGGTGAGCCGAGGCAGCCGCCGTAGAGGAAGTCCTCGCAGCGACGCGACACCGAGTTATAGTAGACCTTGGGTACAGCCGCGCGACACGGCCCAGCGTCCATCTCGTAGCGGCACACGTCTGAGCCAATCGAAAAGTTAATTGTTACGTACATGTTTTTCAGCTTCACGCTGTACTCTGAATACAGCAGGGTAGGGAGTGGGAACATAGTGTTACGTAAGACACTCTGTTCTCCACTTCTCGCCATATATTCGAGCGGAGGGATTTCAACGTCGGGATGTTTCTTGTTAACAGAGCGAAGAAATGAAAACCGTCAAGCTTACAGTCAAACACTGTACCATTTTCCAAAATTAGTATTTGATAAATATTATTCTTCATATTTTGGTAGGTATAAAAATTTTATAAGATACTAATTACGTTATCTAACATTCAACAATAACATCTCTCTTGTTCTTCTCTAAGAGAGAGACTATTTAAAACTAATTACGTCACAAAATCGTATTCCAATTTCAATACAAGACTTCATCTCTAGTGAAGTAGTTTTTGAATAAGAAAAATAAATAGATTTAGGTTTTTTTAGCTTCACACTACATTCTGTACATAGTAGGGATAGCAGATGCAACCTGGGAAGATTCAGACACCCATTCCTATCAAGACACTTCCGTTTCCCCCTTTCTGTTGAGTAGCGGAATACAACGGTGCGCTTTGCTTTGTTACCAGAGCGGGACAATGAAAATATCAAATATTTCATTTTCTTCAGTAGGAATTGAGGCCACAACCTATCTCGTTACAGCCGCAGGCCCTTGCGCCACGACTAGCTAAAATTAGGTATTTAATAGAATCCTTACCTAGGCCTCTGAAGGCTCCACAAGAACGTTCACATTCCTCCTCAGAGGAGAACGTACCGGTGCGGCGACATTCGCGGCCCGAATTTTTGTTCTCAAACAGTCTACACTCTCCTTTCTGAGGGTTGAAGAACCACACAGCATCTTCTTCCGTGCACTCCTCTAACTCATTCGATATTAGACATTCGTTTGGTATTTGCTCCTAAAATGGTTAAAAAAAACCTTAATCTGCCGAAGCGATTCCCAAACATTTTTCAAAGTTCATGTATTTTCTATATATCTAATACTACTAATGCTGTAGATATATTAAATATAGGTACATTTGTATGTTAATCAGTTGCATAAATTTTTTTGTATATTATTTGATAAGCAATTTGCACTAATAAGGAATAGAATAGTTTTTTTTCTCTCGTCAATCGTTAATGTGTAAAATAAATCCATACCGGCACGACGGTGGTCGTGGAAGTGGCGTTTACTTCCGGTGGCGATTTACATTTCTTTTCACACTGCTCCTGCGAGTCGAATCTACAAAAGAAGTGCAATTATATCTTAGATCGTTTTAATTACTCTATTTTGTATCTGAGATTAAAGATAGATAATTAGTTTTTGAGTTTAATAAATATTTTAGTATTTCTTGCACTTTTAGTGAATTTAAACAAATGACCCAGGCTAGAACCAAGACTTGGTTTAATTAAGACAAGATGGTCTGCCGACTCATGAGCCAGTTCTAATTTTTATACGTACAATTAATTTTTATATTTTAATTTCCTTTGAATTTTTTAGTTAGATAAACTTTATATCACAATAACACAATACCGGTTGTCGTTGCCCTCGCAGCCGCTGTATGTGAACTGGCTGCAGACGCCGCGCGCCGCGTCGTAGAACCACTGCATCACAGATTGGTCACACGGACCCGAAATCATCGGCAGATTGCAGATATCTCCTATAAGGTAAAATAAGAGACAATTAGGTTCCCTCGCGTTAACGTACCTTCACATTTAAAAAAATCATGATTCTGAGAACCTAGTGTTAAGATATTTTGTAAGACATTCCAGTAAGACATTTCCATTGCCCACTATGTGCACAATTCTTGAAAATATTATTATATATTTCATTTCCTCGAGTGGGCATCGAACCCATAACCTATTTACAGTGGAACGCTTGTGCCCCTGCGTCACTACTGGCTTCAATTCGACTTGTACATAAAAAAATAAATTAAAATTTTTGGGTTTCCCAATTATCGATTTAGTAAATGCAAAAATTGCAAATTAAAATGAAAAATACTAAGTATGTACCTGCGAATCTTAAGTCTGTTCCTGATGGTGACTCGATATCAGGCACAGGCGCGGGCTCGGGTTCCGGCTCAGGCGCAAGACGCGACGGACAATAATATGAACAATATTCTTCACTGGGGAAATTGTTTCTGTTTCCACCGCAGCCACCATACTCGAAAGTGACACATTCTTTACGTGACAAGTCATATGCCCAGCGTGTCGCCATTTCCGTGCATGGACCTTGGTCGATGTCCAAGAGGCAGAACTCTGAAGAAAAGATAACAAATAAAGATAAGAATGGTATTATATTTGTGAAGTACTAAAGATATGTCAAAGATTAATTTACAGATTAATTTACCTGGCAATGTTCCAGGGGTTGTGGTCAGTATCTGTATCGGTGTTTGTGGTTGAGTCGAGGGCTGCGTCGGGGGTTGCGTCGGGGGCTGCGTTGGGGGTTGCGTGGAGGGTACAGTCGGAGGAAGTGTTATTGGCTCTTCTGACTCCATACATGCGTTTTCACATTCACGTTCCGATACAAAGTTATTTTCGTTTCCTCCGCAACCTCCATAATAGAACTGGCGACATCTAAAAATGTATATTTCATTGCAATCTGACTTTGGGAACATTATTTTAATAAATAAATATTTAAATGGTAAGCATTTTATATTAATTTACCTCTGGACTGACGTATCGAAGAACCATCTCGAAGAATACTCGGCACAGTCTCCAATCACTGCTGGTAATGTGCATTTCTCCTGTTCTGTAGCCATTAAATTAAATATTAGTATAATATTTAATGTATAAAAATATATAATCCTTAATATTAGTACCATACCCGTAAAGAATATTTGTTTTATATAAATTGTCATGCACTTATTACCTACATATAGCAACAAGCGATAAAAAATCTGGAGACGTATCATTATCACATTTCGACAGTTTCTAATAGTAATAGTTCATATTAGCTATTAATATCAATATATAGGATAAAAAAAAAATTATATTACATTTAAAATTCAAATAATATTTAAAGTTGATATTTAATTTCAGTAGTTCCATATGAAAAATATATGGAACTGCAAACTTTGATTTCTATGTTATACTTTTGAAACTAAAGACTTCTTGAAATTTACAAAACCAAAACATAAATGCAGCCATTTACAAGACCAGAACTTATATGTATAGGTTTCTCTGTTATTTATAATTTTAAGTTTGACGATCGTTATATTATCTACATTAAAAAAGGATAGGAAACACAATGTCTTGTCCATACAGAACAGCTTAGGAAAGGTTCCGAAGTCGATGTAGTACTCACCGTGGGCGGCGGGACAGGCCCCGCTACACATTTGCTCGCTGTCAAAGCGGTTATCGTTCCCTCCACAACCAGTGTAGTAGAAGGGCACGCATCTGTTCTCGGTGTAGCTGAAGGCCCAGGCAGGGTGCTTCTCCGTGCAATTACCGGCCTCTTGCGGCAGAGAGCATGCCTCTGTGGCGTGCAATGTTAGTGTTCTCGTATTAACATGGTCAGATCTTTCTTAAATTGTATAGTTCCATAAAGAACTATTCGGTTGTAAGTAATTATCAATTCTGTTACAATTTGTATTAATCTTGTAAAGACCTTTGCATGTTGATACAAGTTTTGAAAGTAAAAGATAAATTAAATAAAGGTTAAAACTATCTACAAATCAATCTACTGTGCAATCCACCACCGTCTAATAATTTAGTTAACTAAATAATATATATCGTAAGGCCTAATTTTATCAACTAAGTCATCAACCATGTTATCAACCAAATGTAAACTACCATTACTGTTGTGCATACAATGTTAGCGCTGATTTATTTGAAATAAAAATAAATCACTAAAATACCAACCCAACTACTATACCAAGCGTGAATTAGTCTTCATTATAATAGTACTTTTTGTTTTTTAATGAAAAGAAGAAGAAAGAGTTTGTCTAAGTAATAGGATAATCTTACGTATGGGCTGTCCGGGCGGCGCGCACCGCAGCAGGCAGGCAGCCTCAGAGCCGAAGCGGTTGGCGTTACCGCCGCAGCCGCCCCAAGTGAACTGCTCGCAGCGCCCGCCGCTGTGACCCCAGCGCGGGAAGTGCCCCGCGCACGGACCCGCCTCCACCGGCAGGTTACATTGGTCTACAATACAACACACTTATGTTTTCTTTCTTTTTTTCAGTTTAACACTTAATATCCCGCACTCAGCAGGGTAGGCAGAGAGGAACCCAGCGTTAAGACACTGCGATTTCCATGTTCCGCAGAATTCTGCAGGCAATGCGTGTTGATTGGCTGAACTCAACATCACGCTTTAGTCTCGACAGCAGAGCTAAGAAAAAAAATATTTCATGTCCTCGAGAGGGGATCTTGTGCTCCTGCGCCAAGACCTCAACACGACAACACTTTTCTTTTCTAATGGTCTTATATTGCTATTTACCAGGAATGGTCTTTACAGCGTCACAGGGACAGACGACTGTAGCTCGCCTCCTCAAGAAATGTAAACATCAACGGCCCCTTGAGAGGGGAAGTCAGTGTTCACAAGGGTGTCCCCTGCGATAGCTGATCAGGGCGGAGTAATAGTCACAACCTTTATATTTTTGTATTTGTAGTCATTTTTGTCATACAACTAGACATAAACCAAATGAAACCTGACAAATTTAGTTAGATAAATACATTATATTATTTTTCTTCACATTTTCTATTTCATTCACTACGGAGACGTGGTCTACACTTTTTTTCTTCAATATCTAAATAATTGTTGAATTTGGAGTCTAATACATTACCTTCCGTTTTCTCCGGTTCGCAGCGTTTTTGACAAAGTTCCTGCGTTTCAAAGTTGTTGTCATTGCCGAGACAGCCGCCGTACACGAACTGCGAGCACTGCTCGCGGCTGGCATCGTAGTACCAACGGACGTTGTAGCCAGTACATGCGCCCTTCACTTTAGGTAACCGACAGACATCTAGAAAGCACAAATATATGTTTTTAGATTAAGGAAATAGTTTGATCCTTTTAAATTACTTACCAAATTATTCATAATTTGATTACTGGTACTGGGACCTACAGTATTTAAGAATTCCATACCTTTTAAGGATAAAAGGAACCCTTATAAGATCACTCTGTCTATCTGTATGTCTGTCAAGAGCACTTACTCAAGAATGTTTGGAGATATCGAGTTTAAATTCAAACTCAAGCTAAGTGGAAATCGAACCTGTGGGTTCAATTTCCACTCGAGGCTTGTGCCCCTGCGCCATAACTGGTCCCAAATAAATATATCGTAAATTTTAATACGAATATCGTAAACTCACCTTTAGGCGGCGGATGCACACAGACGTCCTGGCACTCGGCCTGACTGACGAATCTGTTACCATTGCCTTCACAGCCGCTGTACCAGAATCTCGAACAGCCTCCGTAAGTGACGTCATAGAACCAATACACTGTGTAGTTGTGGCAGGAGCCACGGTCATTTGACAGTCCACACGCCGCTGCAAATGTTTCATTTAATTAATTTACTATTATTTCCGAAATATTAACATACTTTAATTTACATTTATTTGACATTCAATAAAAACAAAAAATAAAAACAAAATTTTGGATGAAACATTGAATTATTCTTCTTAGTAAGATATTTACAACTTTAAAAGAATAAAACCTTGTCTGTTGTCCAATAAATCCGTGCAGTTGAGGAAGTTCTTGCCCTTAGCCTCGCTGACGCCGTCGGGACAGCAGCCATACTTGCTGGAGGCACAGTTGCAGCCCTGCATGTTGGGGCCTGTGGCATGTGTGATGTCGTCGCCGCAGCACCCGAACTCCGAGTGCTGGCAGATACAGCCCTGCTGGTTGGGGCCGGTCGCGACCGTGACGCCGTCGGAGCAGCACCCGAATTGGTACGTGTTGCATGCACAACCTCTATAACCTGGCCCCTCAGCTGCTGTGTGCCTTTAGATTGTTATTTATTATGTTAAACCAATTCCTTGTCGAAGTCTTACTAGGTATATTATTTAAAATTGATATTAATTATTTTTATAATAATGTATTTATAATATTTCAGTGTCATAATACAAAGTATAAGATCACCTATCCGGGCAGCATCCATTCGGTGAGTCCTGGCAGCCGCAGCCCTCGCGGTTGGGGCCCCGCGCAATTGTAATGTTGTCGGGGCAGCAGCCGAAGTGAGCGTATTGACAACCGCATCCTTAAACAACAAAATTATTTCTCACGTTCGGTTTAAAAAACACTGTATATTGTACCATATTACACAATATGGTTAGTACAATGATTGAAAAGCTGCCTATAAATAGTAATTACATTTTTAGTATTAGATAACAGCACAAAATTGTTATAATATAGGAAGATTTTGTAATAAGTTACCCTCGAGATGAGGTCCTTCAGCAGCCTTGTAGTTGTCAGGGCAGCACCCGTAGGGCGCCTGCAGACAGCAGCCCTCGCCGTCGGGCCCGTGCGCCGGCGTCTCCCCGTCGGGGCAGCAGCCGTACGCCGACGTGTGACACGTCATCACGCAACCCTCCAGGTTGGGGCCGCGAGCTGCGAAACCAACACTTCTTTAATCATAATACTATGACCATTCTATATTTGAAGGGATCACATTTGTATAGAGTCCAATATGAAAATAAATTTAATTTGTCGGCCACTATTCGAGATGAAACAGTATTTCATTCATTCGATTAGAAATATTACAAAGCCTAAATTTTAATTATTTATTATATTTCCATTTCTTCTTTTTTTTTAATTTTTTTATGGAAAAAGACAAGGCAAACGAGCGTACGGGCCACCTGATGTAAGTGATCACCGCCGCCCACAACCCCGTGGAACATCAGAGTAGCTACAGAATAATGCTGATTTGATAATTTAAATGGCTGTGCAATATAAATCTAACAGGTATTTAATTTTCTAGGTAAAAAGAGTAAATTTAAATAGGTACTTCTTTATAAATTAAGGTACATATATGATAAAATTTTGAGAATAGTTTACTAACATATTGATACGCCGTCAGGGCAACAACCAAATTCAGTGATGCTACACGGGCATCCCTGGCTATCAGGTCCAGAGGCTTCAGTCTCATTATCATAACAACATCCAAATTCTGATATTTCGCAGCCTGCCTCCACAGTAGTACTAGGCCTTTCGGTTTCTGTAACTATATTATATTTTAAGTTAAAAAATCATTTGTATAGTTTAAATAATATTTTGCTTAACTGATTTATGTTCCTACCCGTTTGTAGGCATCCTGCAAATTCAGGTCCTTTAGCTTCGGTAACGTTGTCTTGACAACAGCCGTACCTGATTGACAGAAAAAACTTTTAATATCAAATATAGTATTTATGATATTTATGATAATGTGCTTGTTGAAGTATTTCGAGCCAAAAAAGATAGAGAATAAAAGAAATTCTACAAATTCTAATGTATTAACTTTAAAATACACGAAAACATGACATAGATTAGACAACTAATTTTAGTCTAACCAATCCACCAATTTTTTGATTTTCAATCGGAAGAAAGAAATATTTAATATTTTAATTACTTCGTCTGGTAAGAAGACAAAGCTCGGCGTTAAAATCCGCCACATCACGCAATGTCTTAAGAAAATGGGCAACGGAAGTATCTTAATGGGAACCTTATGTCTTAACTATAGATTCCCAGGTTCCCTCTGCTAACCCTGCCATCTTCAAACTGTATTACATATAATACAGCTTGAAGGTTAAAAACAATTATATTTTATTCTAATTTTGACATTCTACGTATGGCTCTATAGCCATACGATCATTTTACGACTAAGTTCCGTATAAACGGAACTAAGCATAACGTTTCTCCACTTTTTGCCCGTTTTTCACCGCTTCGTGTAATTAAGTCAAGTACTACTACTAACTCTAGGGAAAATAAAATTAAACACATTTCTCGAATGGGAATGGAGCCCTCAACTATACATATAAGAATAGGTATAGGGTTGTACTTGGTGGAGAAGCAGGGCGGCGGCGGCTCAGGACAGCCTTCCTGGTCGTTGCCCTCCGCCGCGGTGACGTTGTCGGAGCGGCAGCAGCCGTACAGCGTGACGGCGCATGGCACGACGGGGCAGTCCCGCGCGGCCGGCCCTGCCGCCGCCGACACGCCATCCGGACAGCACCCGTACGTCGACTCTGCGCACGTCTCCGGAATCGGACAACCTGAGATTTATTTATTTATTTATTTTCTTTATTTCATTTAAGGGAAATTCAAAATATAATAGTAACTTGGTTACCTTGTGTTTTAAACTAATAAAGATCACACGCGTAGGAGACGCCATTATGTGGATGTAAATAGACCGATTACTAATTATTGATTATTTTAATAAATGTACTAAAATTACTGCAGAAGAATTTAAGTTTATTTTTTAATTGCTATTACAAATATTATACCTTCATCGAATGGTCCAGCAGCTGGTGTTCTTTTGTCAGGACAGCATCCGAATTTACTTTTGGCACATTTGATCTTTCTGGCCTTACAAGGAGGCTTCTTATGCGGTTCAACAATCGTTGTCCATCCCCATGGTGCTGTAAATAGCAAAATAATTTCAAGATATTGAATATACGTATCTATCATAAAAATATAATAAAACAAATCTATAAGTACTTGTATTCTCAGCACTTTCCATAGTTGATATTTCATTTGTTGAACCACTTTCTAGAGTAGAACTTTCTGTTGTGTATGTACCTGTAAATTTTATTTGATATTATATAAATAAAAATTAAAAACTAAAATCAACTTCATGCTGTACCCCTCATATAACAGGGTAGGCAGAGGTACCTTTTGTAAGACACTCCGTTCCCTACGTTCCGGTGTTTTTTTTTCGTTACTGGAGGAACTCAATGCCTTGGTGCCAGAGTGAAGAAATAAAAATATTAATAAATAATAATTTATTCCCCGAGTGGGGGTCGAAGTCGAACCGTCGCGTTACAGTCACACTTTTGTCAGGGGCACGTCATGACATCTTCAATTTATATAAGTATATAATGTAATTCATTCTGTAATTATATAGATATTTACATAATTATTGTTCCTTACTTTCAGTTATATCAGATGAAGTAGTTTCACCAGAGACTGTAGATTCTGTGGGTTCGTTCGTACTTGATGCGCTCATTTCAGTAGGGCTCGCTTCAGTAGATCCAGATACCTCAAGTGTTGTAGATGATTCACTGCTGAAATCTGAAGTAGATGACTCTGTTGTAGACGCTTCGCTTCTGTCTGATATTGTGGTCTCAGATTCTGAGGTATTAGATTCACTTGTTACGGTAGTGCTAGATTCTATCAAATCAGTTTCTGTGGATCCCGATTCAGTTGTACTTGACTCAGTTGAGCTGTATCCAGATGAACTAGATTCCATTGTACTAGCCTCAGTTGTACCAGACTCTCCTGTACCTGACTCTGTTGTTCCTGACTCCGTTGTACTTGACTCTGTTGTGCTTGATTCCGCTGTATCTGACTCTGTTGTACCTGACTCCGTTGAACCTGACTCTGTTGTACCTGACTCTGTTGTACCTGACTCCGTTGTACCTGACTCCGTTGAACCAGACTCCATTGTACTAGACTCTGTTACGTCACTCTCTGATGTACTAACTTCTGATTTGCTAAGTTCTGTGGTAAATGAAGTGGATTCTGATTCACTAGTTTCTGTGGATAATGTAGAAATTTCACTTTCTGTAAAACTAGTACTACTACTTTCTGATGTTTCTGTTGACCCGCTCGATGACACATCAGTAGTAGAAGACTCTTCTGTAATAACTACCTCTGTCGATCCAGTAGACTCTTCAGTAGTAGAACCTAAATAGGAAATTATACTAATTATCGCAAATTTAACCTTTAAAATGACAAAGTGTAATATTTCTTTCTCTCCTGGAAACCAACCAGGTGTTCTAAATAATTAAATTATACATTTTTATTATCAAAATATTTATTATATCTTTTATTATTTTCGGATTTTTTAACCTGAGTGCGTAAATAAGATAAGCACTTATAAAAGAATATAAAATATATTTGTTAAATATAAAAATAAAATTATAAAATAATCAATCTAATGAGTCAAAAATTTTACCTTCAATGACAGACGAAGAACTTTCTGATGTTTTATCTGTTACTTCAGTTACAGTACTTTCAGTAGACCCTGTTTCTGTTACATCACTTTCCTTTGTTTCCGATTCAGTTGATTCACTGTTCGTTGTTTCTACATAGTCAGTACTAATTGATGAGTCCGTATTCGTAGAAGATTCGGAATCCGTTTCATAATCAATGTAAGTACTTGATTCAGTTACTAAAGAGGTATCCGTAGACCTACCTTCTGTACTTATAGTTGATTCAGTTTCTTTGGTTTCTGTGGAATCAGGTAAACTCGTATCCAAAATCACAGAAGCAGCTGTTTCGGTACTTAAATCTGTATTAGTTATATCTGTGGCATCTGTGCTGCCACTATTTTCTGTTTCCGTCGTTTCCGGTGATTCCGTATCTGAATATTTTTTTTCAGTGACTATAGTCGGTTCAACACTAGTAGTTTCTGAATCTGTAACTTCTGTCGAGTTAGTACTCACAATTTCTGTAGACGAAGTGTCTGTAGATCCAGACTCTGTTATAACTGATGCATCACTTCCTGTAATCTCTGATAAAGTCTCCGTAGATCTTGATGACTCAGTAGTAGAGCTATCTATGTCGGTTGATACAGTTTCGTCACTATATCCAGAACCATCGGTATAATCGACTGAAATGGAAAAGTAAAAAATATAAAACATACGAATATTATTGTGTATTTTAATGCATATTTGCGTTTATATTAAACTAACGCTTACAAATGTCTGTTGTAGTTTCCCATCCAGATCCTTCCGTCGCACGAGATGTTATGAAATCAGGAACCTAAATTTAAAAATATTATCAATAGATATATTTTATATAGTTTTAAAAAATATTTTATACAGTTTTTATAAAAAATACAAGATTTTTAATATATGGCTTAAATAGGTACTTTTTGTTCTTCTTAGCAATAGTTGTTAAATATGAAAAATGTGAATCACTTACCAATGTGAAATCACTCTCATCAATCTCATCTTCAACAAAGGAATCTATTTCAATATTTTCTTCAGGATACTCTTCTGCTTCAGGGTCGCACTCCTGTTCGTCGTAGTCGTCTACTATAGGCGCGGATTTTGAATCGACCGGCAATACTTCATCTACAATAACGAAAAAGTACAAGAACAAGATAAAGTATGTATTCAATTAAAATATAAGTGGAGCACAAGAAAAGTGGAGAAGGGAATGTCATAAGATCAAGTTTTTTTTCTAATAGTCATCACTTTCACATGATCAAAATTCTTTTTATCCATGTATTTTTTAAATTTAGTATGATTTAACTAAAACTAATTCTTTTTATCGTAACAGCAGGCTCTCTATGTCTGCCTCGACGAAAATTTTCAGACAATTAGTTCCATCGTACTTACCTCCATTGCAGGGTTGAGTGTTACATGATTGTACTGAATCGGGGACAGTGAGCTCATCACAATCGAGCACCTGGCGGCCACCACTGATGCACATCAAGCTACGTTTTCGCTCGCCACCACCACATTCTTTTGGACACTGTAACAATTTTATATTTTTAATTTACTATCGCAATTCTTTCATTGCCGTAATGTGATATATAATGTCATATCAAATATAAGCTGATTTTGTTTTACTTAACTATATTGAATAATGTCTTTTCATACTACGTACATAATGTATGATTCAATACTGAAAAATATATTGGCTTGAAACTTTGTCATTTTGTTTAAGCGCAAATGTTGATATAATGATTTTGTCGAAATAAGTCCGTACCTCAGGCCACGGTCCGGTGAACCACCTAGCAGGACACAGCTCCTTGGGCACGGAGCAAGCCTTTGTGTCTTTGTATCTATCGTCAGGGTTGCAGCGCTCGTCCTCCACCGCCGCCACCGTCACGCCGTCGAAACGTCCGCAGAACACGCGCCGGGTTTGTGTGCCGTTGCCGCATTCCGCTGAACACTAAGTTTAAACATTAGGTAAGTATAAGAATCAAATCATTTTAGTACATTTAACAATAATATTTCATCTTGTTAAATATCTATTCTCTTTTTAACTTTCTTTTTTGTTTTATCTACTAGTAGGTACAAAAACAAATTAAATTATGGGTTAAGGTAATGGTGAAGAAAAGGACGCGTACCTTGTCCCACTGCGTGGCGTACCAGAGGTACTGGCAGGGCGGCAGTGCGGTGCTGTCGCAGGGCTCGATCAGGACCGGCGGCCGGTGGTACGCGCACAGCTCTGACTCTACCACCTTGTCATCAACGGTCGCGCAGTGCGCAGTGCGCGTGCGGTTCGTCGAAAGGCATGTGTCACACTGTCATATTCAATACATGTTAAAGGCTGTATTCAATTTTGTATTTAATTTAAACATTCAATAAATATTATATTAAATACATGTTGTTAATCGATCATTAGATACTTTTTTGATACACTTCGTAAAAGCTAAATAAACTAAATTTCAGATTTTAAATTCACTTTTAATATCTTATTATTAATTTCCTCCTATATTTAAACTTGAAGATGTCAATGTCTCAATGTCTCACCCCGCTCCAGTCGCTAAGCACCCAGTCGACACCGCCGCAAGGGTGCAGGTTGCAGCTCCGCTCTGACTCCGGCTTCTCCTCGGCACAGGTATTGTCGTCGTAAACCTCCACACGACCATTGATTTTTTGGTGGCAGACTACTAGTCGCTTTTGTTTGCCCTCTCCACATAACTTATCGCACTAAATTTTAAAAGTTCATAATATTTAGTTATAATAAAGTGTATGTTGTAATTACATTTTTTTTAACTTAACACTTAACTTGCACGATTAAGAGTAGGCAGGGGGAAGACACTTCGTTCCCTATTTTCTGCTGAATTCTGGAAATATTGTGTTGAGTGGCGAAACTCAACGCCGTGTTTTGCCTAGTTGCCAGAGCGAGGAAATGAAAATATTAAATATTTCAATTCATCGAGTGGGAATCGAACCCACAACCTGTTAAGTGATGACTACACTCTGATATTGAATTATTATATTTATACTTGTGATCCAAATCGCGAAAGCATTCGTGATTTAGCGGGATTCTCATATATGTACTAGACCTGGAAGACCTAGAAGTGCAAGCCAGTTATCGCAATCTATCTTTTGCCCGTACCCAGTCGCTTAGGCATTTAGATGAAGATTAATTAGACGAAAAAAACGACTAAACACATGAGTCCGAATGCAAATATAAAAAACATTATAAAGTCCTTTTATAAAGCAATTTCAGACGATAATTTTTTTATATAAATATCTTATTAAAATTTTAACTTATAATATTAATTTGTTTTAAAAACTAACCGGTTTCCAAGGTTCAGTAAACCAAGTAGGGCAGGTAGCGTTGGTGTTGCACTGCTCATATGGCTTAGGTTTAAGGCCGAGAAGGCTGGAGCACTCTTCATCCGCTACTACTGATGGATATCTGAAAGTTACTCTAGAATAATATTTTTATATTTGTTTTTAAATTGTTTTACTTCTAAAATTGTAATGATATTAAATTAATGTAATGGAATAATAGTTAAATATAACATATTATATATTGTTCCAGAACTCCGTTCCTCTCTTTCGGCCAAATTCAGAAGGCATACCAAATGCGATGGGAAATACCTTTTCCTCGAGTGGGGTCAAACCTAATATCTATCGCGTTTATAATCGAACGCCTGTTACTGGCATCTACTAGTAAATTTTCAAAATTTTAGTAAATCTTATAAAACACTAACCCATTACTAATAATCTTCTGGCAGTAAACCTGTCTAGAGCGTATACCGTCAGCGCCGCACGGCTTCGAACACGGGCCCCACTCGCCGCGCACCCACTGCGGCGCGCACGCGTCCGTGTTGCAACTCTGGTTGGTAGGAGGTCGCAGGGCTACGTCACATAACGCCTCTTCTACCTCTTGCAACTCCTCGCGTGATCGACATGTTGCCGTGCGTGTTTGGATACCTGGAATGATATTTGTTGTTAAATTGAAGCGTAAACGATGTGTAAGCTCTAAAGTTACGCCGATCAACACGGAATGCGTCTAGAAATCAGCGAAAAATGGGGGAATGGAGCCTACCTTGCTGTGTGCGTGATATAGCGTGATGCTAAAAAAACAGTTATGTCTATTGAAAGTTACATCTTTTTCTTTGAATTTTATTTATTAAGTATGCTTTCAAAATATTTGCAATCTGTCCACCTATTTAGTGATAAATTTGTTACATTGTACAATATACTGCCATACTTATAAATAACGAACATTATCCTTAAACAGTATTACGTTTTATTATTAAAATATATTTTGTTATTGATATAAAGGTACCTCCACCTATAAAGCGCGGCGTTTAGTTCCGCCACTCAACACACAATGCGGAATTCTGCGGAATGTGGGAAAAGGAGTGCCTTAACACTAGTTTCCCTCTGCCTACCTTGATAGGTGCAAGATACAGCGAGAAGCTGATTTTTTAGATACCTCCTCCACAAGTGGCGCTGCAGGGTGAGAACTCGTCGTGGACCCACACGTACTGCTGGCTGGGCGGCGGCGCCAGCGCGGACGGCACACTGTACTCGTACTGCACGCCCACGTTGTCGTCTTGCAGGAGCAACTGTTGTGGACGTTATGGTATTTTTTTAATTATATAATATTAATTGTTGTTTGTATTGTATGTGTATTGGCAGTCGAGGCCCAGGGTGACCAGTACCAATACATACAGAGAGATAGAGTGGCTCGTTGATGGGTCCCAGGCAGCGAAGCTTGTCAGGCGCAGCGAGGCCCTGCTGGCTGCGCTCGTAGAACCAAAGCGCGCCGGCGATGCGCAGTCGCCGCGGGAAGTCGATGTGGTAGTCGCCGTTCAGGTAGTACACGTTGTCCTGCTTTGCGCGTAGAGCTGTGAGTGATATATTTATTAAAATAAGTTTAAATATTTAATTTTTAATTCTACAATAGCAGCGTTGAGTTAATCCACTCCATATGCCTCTGGAATTGGGCAATAAATGGAGAACGGAGTGAATTAATACTATGTTTCGCTCTGCCTGCCTATCCTGCTATGAGCGGGATAAAGCGTGAAGCTGATTTTTAGTTCTACAATTTTAATAAATAACTAACATACCTAAATAATTGTTCGAATCTCTCACTTCTTCTATGAATATATTCGTAGCACCTTCTGGTATGAGAAGTATGTCGTTGTACCCTGAAATAATAAATAATAATATGAAAATGAGAAAATCTTCAACCCATTTATCTAATAACTTAGTATATAAGAAATAAGATTTTATTTGCTTACTGTTTACTTTTATTTGTATGTAAATAATACAATCTAATATGAAAATAAATGTGCAGCGTGCGATTGTAAACGCTACGCTGGTGGGTTCGATTTTCACTCGGGGGAGTCACGCTCTGGTAACGAGGGCTCAACTTTGAGTTCCACCACTCAACACGCAATGCCTCAAGATTTCAGCGAAAAATGTTGAACGGAAGTGCCTTAATGGAAGTGTCTTTAGACTAGGTTCCCAGGCTCCCTCTGCCTACTCTGGAAACAGGATATAGTTTTAAGCTAGAAAAATATTAAATATGTAGGTACCTTTTCTATAATCTTGCGAGTCTAGAATTCCTTTGGTCGTATAACAGTCGGTTCCGTTACCGCGGCAACGTCGGCACTTGTCCTCGCGCGAGTTCGAACCCAGCATCATGTCACAACCCACTGGCTGTAAATATAGAGTTATACGACAATAATCATTAACCAAATATTAAAATATAAGCCAAAAGTCGTTGTGAGTTCGATTCCGAGAAAGTGAAATATTTTATTCGTTCTGGTGTCGAATCAAAGTGGGGCGTTTAGTTCCGCTACTCAACGCAACACGCAATGCCTTCAAAATTCAGCGGGAAACGGGGAAAGGTCCTCTCTGCCTACCCTGCTGTTTGCGGGATACTAAAAAGCGTGAAGCTAAAAAAAGATATCTTACCTGGCAAACGCCGTCTACACATACGTCAAAGGATTCATCATTGCAGCGCGTCCCGTCAGCCACCTTAGGTTGCTGGCGGTAGTAGAAGCGCTCACCGCGAGGCATGCAGTTCAGTTCACACGGGTTCTGCGCTTTCGTGTATGGCACCCAACTAAAATATTAAAAACATTTTGTTGCTATTTTTTAATGAAACTTGGGCTGATGATGAAGGCAAGGATTACACAGGAACAGGTATACGCTCCTTATATTAGATATGATTGTGTGTTGATTTAATTAATGCCATAACTTACTTATATTTTTGATCTCTGAAAGTTTTGTTGTCATAGGAGGCACACTGCTCGGAGCGGAAGTCTCCCGCGCCTTCGGGGCAGTCTTGCGTTTGACATGAGAAGTATTTGATATCCCCTCCCGTGCATAGGGGCTGTCCGTCTGAACTGAATTGTATAAATAAAATTTTATTTTTATACAATCAAAAATTAAAATCGATTTTATTTTATGATTTTTTGAATATCATAATTATATAAGTGTCCTAGTCATTTAATATTTAATAGGAATGTTAAAAAAACCATGCCATGTTGATAAATCTTCTATTCTTTTGTTAATTTTATTACTCTTATTAACTTTTTTTTATTATAATTCAATTCACTACTTTTGAAAACATACCCAAATTCCAGACATATTCTCTTTTGACTAGCCACACCTCCTCCACAAGTCCTGGAGCACGCAGACACGGTGCCCCATTCTCCCCACGCCCCGCTCCCCTCACCACCAGGTATTATATACGAGGCTGGTAGAAACAGTCCAGCACCCTGCCGCCTGTGCCTACTTCGATGACCATTTACCTACAAATATATTATTAATCAGTAAAATTTCATATTTTTATAAAGGAGTCTTTCTATATCATGACCAAACCAAACGCGACAGGTTGTGGATTCAAGGAAAAGAAAAGGGAGGAGGAAATGAAATATTTTCATTTTTTTCGCTCTGGTGGCGAGGTAAGCCGCGTCGTTGAGTTCCGCCACCCAACATACAATGAATTCATGATTCGGTCTTAATGTGAACGTAACAAGATTCGACGAATATTTCATTATGAAAAAGTAGGGAGCAGACTGTCTAAACACTAGGCTTCCTCTACCTACCCCCTATATATTCTGTAAAAAGCTGTAGAAAAATGTTAAATATCAGTTAATTCTAAAGTACGAACAGGTCCTTATATTTTAAATGCAGATCACCACGGGAACCATTTGTTGGCTGATAAAATGTTATGATGATAAACAACTCGTTAAGTACGAGTGCAGTGCGGACTACGGATGTGAGAATGTTGCGGAGACACTTGAGCACGAGTGTTTGCGCTCGCGCATCGAGGGCGACGATTTGTTTGTTTAGCCAGAACCAAGTTTATTTGGATTTATGAAATATCTACTTTTTTCTATTTCAATTTCATTTTATGGGATGATGATTTTTTAAATACTGTAGATTCTCTTAGTATTATACATTATATATTCTCTTAGATAGTATTATACATTTACATATCTGTAAATGTATAATACTATCGATATAATTATGTAGGCATTGCCTCTAAGGCAAAGCACGACGTTGATTTTCGCCACTAAATACGCGCAAATACCTTCAGAATTCAGAGGGAAGTGGAAAACGGAAGTGTGGAAGATAGTTTGCATTTCAACCCGATATCTCTAAGTGTTCCTGAGATAAAGGCTCTTAACAGACAGACATACAGACAGACGGCCAATAAAGTGATCTTATAAGGGCTCCTTTTTTCAGAAAAAAAAATTAAAAATGGTTGCAAACATGTACTTATCTTTCACTTTAATTGTAATTTGATGTCACATCTAAAAACTTCAAAGATATATTTTTTATTAAGCATTTTTTTTATGTAGCCATAATTTCTTATTACTTACTACATATACACTACTAGTGGACTCGGACGCGGCTACGCCTGCTTCAACTATAAGAATATTTATTAAATATATTCATGAAATTATTTTCAATTCTCAATAGAATTAGTAAGAAAATATAAGCTCAAATAATCAAAAAGAATAATAAGTAGAGATACACATTATTAGAAAAAATTATCTGAGTTATTGAAATGAACTAACAAAAGGATTAAAAGTAACTAAAGGATAGGTATTCTTAATATTAGAAAAAGTACCTAAAGTTTTCCGTACGTGCGTACATAGATATCGACTCTACGAAATAACTAAACATTTCTCTCTATTAAGTAGGATAATTTTAGCGGGCAATATCAAATAAAATAAGAAGAGAATCAAAGTGTATTTTAAATTAATTATAAACAACAAATAAAGTTCGAAAATGTATGAAAATTTATAAAACCGTCAACGTCATCTGCCCGTTCGCGTCGTTCATACTGTGCCGCCCGTTAGGTGGCTAGGTCATTTGGAATCAGTGACATCTCCTTAATTATTTATTAGTATGTTACACAGTAAACTATAATTTCAATCTAGATAAAATGCTGAAAGTGACTATTATGTTTATTTTCATAAGGATGAATATCAAAACGTCGCGGTAGCGGTCGCGTAGCAACGACGGTTGTTATTAACATGGCAGAATAAATTGCATGTCAAATTAGAATGTACTTTAAAATATATTAGTATATATGTGTAATGTAATATTATATAGCCTATAGCACTTCTGAAGAATGCAGCTTTTATACAAAACAAAAACAATGAAAATCGGACCAGTAGATCCAGAGATCTTAGCGTTCAAACAAACAAACAAACAAACTCTTCCGCTTTATTATATTAGTATAGACAATATATACTACAAATAAATCTTAGAACAACTAACTTCATCTAATTTGCATATAAACATGTCTCCACCGGTACAGAACTTAAATACAATAGGTATTTATTTCTTTTCTTATTATTTAAATCATTGCCAATCAAAGATTGGCAATGGTTTTGTTTCTTCAGAATCGTCATAGGACAAACATTCAGACAACATAGGTACAATAATTATTAACAATTTAAATAGTGGCAAAACACGCAATTGAAATCAATAAAATTACTAAGATCTAACTGAATTTTATTGGCGCCATATATTGTTCTAATAGTAATGTCTTATATATTGCCTACTTGGAATTTTGTTGCTAGGCTATCGTGGCGTAGGGTCACGAGGGTGTGACTAACGCAACGGCTATGGGTTCGATCGCCAAGAGAATTCGAGGTAATGAATTTATTATTTCTTAATATTTTAATTTTCTCGCTTCGGCATCATGTCACCAATCCGACGTAGATTCCCATCAGTCAACCCGCAATGCCACGAAAAAATCAGCGGAAAGTGGGGAACGGAGTGCTTTAACACTATGTTCTCTCTGCCTTACCTGCTGCATGCGGGATACAGCGTGAAAATAATTTATTTTTATTATTTCTGCCATAGTCAAGGCTAAAATAGCTCGTAGTTCAATGTACTTTCTATGACAGTTAAATTATTGTCTAAATTTAGATTAGATCTATTATATAAAGTCAGGTCTATTAACACTAGCCTCGTGTAGCTTATTCTCAAATTTATTATGATATGAACTATTTGTTAAAGCTAGGTACGAAATTATACTAAAATGAAATTATATTTTTATAGATTTGTATCAAAAAAAATAATTTTACTTACATTATGAGTATAGTGGTGCCTGGATGCGGTCCATGTTATATAGTTACTTAAAAAGATGGCTGCTAAGAGCAGCGATCTGGAAAAAGAAAACATAATTTTACCAACAATTTCATAATACAATTTCATTGAATCAAAGTAATGGGGAACGGAGTGTCGTAACACTAAAATCTCTCTGTCAATGGCCCCGCAATGTACGGGGTATAGCGTGAAGATTTAAATCAATAAGTGTTATTTTACTATTCATATATTATTCAAATTATAAATATTATAAGAGCTGTTTGCTAATTTATAAGATACTTATTAATTTCCTTATCTTTTCTTATTGTATATATATATATTGACTGAAGTACCCGAGTGTACCTACATAAAGGTTGTAGATCCAAATCTGACTTAGGCAATTATTTCCTAATTATAATTTGGGTTTCAGTTATAATAAATATATTCTAGTTAAGATGCCTGCTACTTGCCGAAGAATCTAGAGAAGAATAGTGATTAATAATTTATTATATTTAAAAGTTAAATGAAATAAAATAATAAACCCTTTATTTCTATTATTTAACATCCCATATTAAAAAAATATTTTATAAAATATAAAAACATACAAATATACAAAATTTCAAGTGAAACGAGAACTCGAGATAAGTTAACTTAGATAAATGTAGATGTTATCACTTATCACTCGCACGCCATCTAACAACACTATAGAAATCCAATTACACGTTGTAATAATGGATATCATTTTAAATCGACACATCTCGGCGGTCCTTATCAAATAAGGTTGAGCGCATACGAACATTTCGCTGTGTTAAATGTTAATATTATATTAACTTGAAATGTTCTCGTAGTATATATAATTATTATATATATAACTGTCTTTAAAATGTGAAAAAAAAAACAAAATTCTAAACCAATGCAATCAAAGGATTCAGTCGTTTATGCCGCAATTTTTTCCGCAAAAACAAAATATTACAAATTTATATTTGTTGTTAATTTCGTACAAAATGAGTGTATGTGTCCGCAAACTTAAGTTTCTCAAATTTTAAAAGTTGTACTTTTGGTTGTAGTACAAATTGTTGCGGAACCCTCGGTGGGCGAGTCCGAATCGCACTTAACCGGTTAGGTAAGTATTCCAGGCTGTAAACGCGACGATTGTGGCTTCAATTTCCACTTGGAGCTATGAGCTAAAGCGCGATGTTTAGTTACGCCACCGAACGCAAAATGTGTAAAGAAAACGGTAAGTTTGAAACGTAGTGTTTTTACACTAGATCCCCTCTAGCTAGATTGCAAAGTTAAAAGAATACAATTATTATGACCTTGAAGGCTATAATATCCATATATCGATTATATTTCTTGTTGTATTTGCTAGACACGTATTTGAAATAATAACAGCACTTTTTGACAATATATATTTTTATTATCCAAGACAAATAATAACTGTACAATTTTTTTATTCTTATCATCTTCATCATCACTTACCGTCTTCGTTAAGCCTTATTTCAGCGATAAATCTGTTCATAAAGGATTCAAAATACTAACTGTAATATACTAACTGTGATAATATCTTTATGGGGCTGCGGGTTAAGTGACGGCCGCTCAGTTTATTTAAATGTACTAAAGTTATTTTTTTATCAAGGGAATTTTACTTAATTCCCACATTTTATGTAGATAATTACTTCTTTTATTATATTTTTTGTTCTTATTTGATTTGGAGGAACTATTTTGTAAATTGAAGGACTATTAGAAAGTTTATATGTTTTTCTATATTCATCTTGTTGTTTTGAAATATATGGATCAATAAATAAATTAAAAAAAACACTCTAGTGGCACCGAAATTAATTTTAATTATTATAAAAGATCGTCAACAGTTTATTACTTAAACCCAATTATTCCATTCGTCCTGCGAGACTTTTTAGATGACCTCATTTAATAAGAAGAAAGAAAAGCTTTATTATCGCCCATGATAAGTTAATTTCTGAATTTATTTTAGTATAGAAAAAGTACCTCTACATCTTTATTATACAGAATCCGTATTGAATTATTAGCCTTTACATCTATTATTGCAATATATAGAAAATTAAATAAGGTCACTACTTAAATTAATTAAATAAAGGTTAAAATAAAATATGAAGGAGGAATCTTAAGTTTTATTATTACAATATGATTGCTACATTGAATTAAATATGTTAATCTAGTTGCAATGACGTAATTAAATACATATTAAAAATGCAGGTTAAATCGCTAGCGCCAAAACAAATAGCTGTCCTCAAAAACATCTACTAATTATAATTTTAACAATGTAAGGCCGTCTTGGAGCGGGGGTTAGGTGTATGACTGTAAACGTGACAGTTGTGAGTTCAATTCCATTCAGGAGAATATTTTAATATTTATTTCTCTGGTAACGAGGCAAAAACGGCATTGAGTTCAGCCACTCAACATGCAAGGTACAAGTTCCCAGGTTCCCAAGTATAAGTTCCAAGGCATAAGTTCCCAGGTTCCTTCTACCTTTTTTACCATGAGCGGGATACATAGTGAAGTTAATAAATTTAAAGCTAAGACTAATATTAATTCTGCGCAGATACTACGCTAAAAATGTTTATAAATGTATAAGCATTTTTTGAAGCCAACTCTCTGGTATTTTTCTCTTTGCACATAAACTAGAAGTAATGAAGGCAAAGTGTATTCATTTAGAAATAGAAAATAACCTACATTCTTTAGAGCTGTTTAAAGTTTTATGCAAAAACTGAATAAACATTAGGTGTGGAAACAAAGACTACATAAATTTTCAAAGGGAGCCCGAGATAGTTCTGTAGATTTTGCAAATAAACACACGAAGTAATGCTAACAGATGTTTACATAGCTAAAAATACCATCGTACCTGTGGGTTTAACGGTCATTAGGTTTCTTCAAATATCCACAGTGTGTGCTCAACACCAATATTGTTTGTGATCGAATATTTTTGAGGATGTTGTGTTTGTTGCTGACGTCATTCCATTTCTGGAGACTCTGTTACTTGAATGGCAGAACTCAACGCCGCGCTTTGCTTCGACACCAGAGCGAAGAAATGGAAATATAAACGTAAATAAATATTTCACTTTCTCGAGTGGGGATTGAACTCACAACCGTCGGGTTACAATCCCACCCTTGAGCCGCTGCGCCATGGCGGCCTCTTTTTTTCTATTCCTTTGTACAATGTATTATGTATATTAATCCATAATTTTAACACTAGATATTGACTAGTACTGAAGCGGCCTAATACCGAAATTATGGACAAAAAGATATAGGATTTTTTTAATTAAAAACTTTACGTCAAATAATTATTAAAATGTTATATATATTTTTCAGCTTCACGCATCTGGATTTTGGAGGTATTTGTGTTGAGTGGGTAAACTCATCGCCACGCTTATCATCTACGTCGAACTCTAAATCTATTGGGCTTACAGTCAGTAAAACCAAAGCAAAATAGTAGTTCCTATTCTTCAAGAATAAGTATTTTTTTGCATATTTGTATAATTGTTGACAAAGTGATATTAAATGAATATTATGTGTAATATTAATGAACTTGACATTACAAATAGAAGTTCCGCAGGATGGCAACCCGACACGGTCGACACCGGCCGCCGCCCGCCACGCGACGTGACGGTACCGACATCCGACACGCCTGTCAATTAGTACCAGGGCTGATTTACATATATATTTTTTTCCTTTTTAAGATTTCTTTTAGATGATGATGATGTACAAGTGTTTTAATGATTCATTTTAATATATTTTAACTATAATATATTAAAATGAATCATCAAAACACTTGTACATCCATATATACATACATATATATGTAGGCTTCATAATGTAGAGGAGAAGTGTTAGATTGTAAGTGCGATTTTTCACTTATGAATATTTTTTCTAAGAACAAGTAACTATTTAAGACAAAATTGCGGCGTTAAGTTCTGCCATTTCAATATTATAAAATAACTAATTATACATTTAAGTATTATAAAATAACTAATTATACGTTAATATTAAACTAAGAAAATTATACGCAATAAATCTACCCCAGACAAAGAGGAGTAGGCAGAGGGTACCAGGGAACCTAGTGTTAAGACATTCCGTTTCCGAATAGGACACTTCTGTTCCTGACCTTTCGTCGAATTTTTGAGGCATTGCGTGTTAAATGGCGGAACTCAAAGCCGTGGGCAAAATTTTAAAAGAAGTTAAAAAAATAATAGATATACAAACTAATATAAACACAGAAGTTGCCACTCTTTAAAACAAAGATAGTTATTATGTCACTCCTATGGTGGGCGTAATAATACAATATCATAAATTTCATCGAACGATCCACGTCATGCCCGTTGAATACTAACAGAGCATTAAAATAGTAAAACTTTAATCTAGCATCCATAACTTCAGTTATTGGTATTTCCTAAAATTTGCATATATTTTTGACAAGACTATAATAAGAGAATAAGAATATTATTATACTAGCGACCGGCTCGCGGTTTCGCCCGCTAGAACTACTAAATGATTATATACTATGATAAATACTTTTTACTTATATAATTGATTTGGAACTAAAGCCTTAAATCATTATCTCGTTAATAACATAAAGTGTTCGTCCACAAAGAAAGCAAAAGTAGATTGAAATAAGGCAACAAAGATTGCTTTTAGACAACAGCAATTTAGAACTGCCCTTCGAGCGGATAATTACAATAATTTTGCACCAAGTGGTGCGGGAGGAGTTCGTGATCTTACCTTATTATACACTGACAAGTGTAGGTTTGATAATTATGTGAATTCTGCTGATTTTTTATATAGATTGCTTTTTTTCTCTATACGTAAATATCTCGAGTTTTCTAGGATTATTTCCAACATTTTATTAATATTCTGTTTTACCTTTTTTATTTAGTGAATCTATCTAACCTGGTCTTTGTCTACCTTTCTATAGTTTCATCATGTCTGGGAGGATGATCAATTCTCAAAATTTCAGTTTTACTAAAATTACGTAGGTATGGGGACCCTGGGATCCTAGTCTACTGCTAACATCACTAAACTCACAGTTCTCGGTACATTATAAGCTATTTGCTATTTTTTTTTGTACCTAAGCAATTGTTTTTAGGCTAGGAAAATCGTCGAGTTTCAAAAGAAAATATGTTCTATATTAACAATGTACAATGTTCTATAATCTATATATAAAAAATTTTATACTGTAGTTCGTGTAAATATAAACAGCTATTATTATTTAATACTTTATATCATAAAGTTAATAAAAATATGTCTTATTATGCTAAATAGTAATGGCGATGCAATGCGCGCGCGCCGTTTCCTATATGACGCCGCCACGTCTGCGCGTGCGCACTAAAAATATACATTACACATATAAAAACTATTAACACAGTAATATTATTTTTAGTATTAGTTCATATTAATATTGAAATTTGTTTACTAAATATTAACTTTACAGCGTGGGTCTTCGCAAAATAACAATTAAATATTATTTACTTTAAGAATTGCAAACAGGAAAAATATTTTTCAAACAACGTGTTATAATAATTGCACAACAAATACACAAGTTCTAAGAAGAAACTTTATATTTATTCCGATATTATTTAAATATACTTAGTTTACATAGATAAATGGTTTTACTTATAATTGCCCAAATGCATAATTAGAATAAAGCACAAATTTTCTTATTTAATAATCGTAAAAAGGGCGATAAATTATTATATTTTCAAATTAAAATAAACGTATTACAGATACATAAACAGCAAAAAAGATTACATTGCGAAATTAATATATTTTTTTATAGCTAAGCTTTTTTATAGCTTTGTGAAATATGGCAATGATGAAGAAACAAGAATAATAATGGGAAACGTACCCGATTTTTATTTCACACGGGTTTAGCAGTTTATGTTAACCAAAGCAACCACATGATCATAATCAAAAATAAATATATGACTAAGGTAGCCCATTGTACTATAATTTAAAGAAGAATTTAAAGCGCAAGGAGACAGAGTCTGGACTTAAGCACAATGGGTATGGGTTCGATTTTCACTAAGCAGAATAATTCCCTTATGATTATTTTATAGCATGATTTTTTTTTCGATTTCTCTGTTTTATTAAACAATGCGTGTCGTTGAGTGTTATCACTTTTATCACTCAAAAGATAAAATACAATTTTGTAAACCGTCCAAGAGGTGTGGGTTCAAATCCTGCTACCTTAAAAAATATAGATTATATATTTCTTTCTCTACAAGGCGCCACATTAGGCTGTCTAAATTAGTTGGTGACAGAATGGCATGCCATCCAATTTAGGATTCTTAAGCGATTAGCGCACATTGACACTGGAATGACATCACTGTGGCAAGTTCTGTTGTCTACAGTTCAAACTCATCATTATAAATATAAAAACAATTTAATTTGTATGAAATTTTTCTGTTCATATTTTGTTTGAGAGCATATATCTTTTTCTGTGTATTTCGACAGATTTGTATGGGTATTACCTGAATATAAAAAAAGCTCTGAGAGGCTGTCATGGCTCAGTTGCATACGCTGACTGTGAACTTCTCCTTACGGCTTCGATTCCCAAACGAGAGAAAGAATTTATATTTTAATGTGAATAGTCCTCGTTTTGTGCCTTAACCCGACCTACCTTCCCAGGTTCCCTCTGCCACACTTGCTATTCGGATACAAGCGTGAAGCTAAGCTTTTTTATATATAAAAACATATTTAAAATTAAAGTAGTATATAAGTATAATTAATCTAATATTACAGTTATGTCAATCTGTTCAGCTTCAATTAGAGGATTATAGTTCATTAATCTCCGCGCTGGACACGTCGTTAGGATTGCGGAAGATTTTTAATGGCACCTCAATTGAGGGTCGTCTTCTCTTCCAGAAATATGTTAGAATTTATTAATATATTTTTAAATATACTTGTAATATTTAAAAATATATTAATAAATTCTAATTATTATTATTACATGCAATATTAACGAGACACGTTAGAGACGAATTGGGTGATAGAATTAACACTCTCTTGAGGTTCGGCGTTCAAGGATTTAGTATAGTAAAAAAACCAGTCAAGTGCAGTTAGTCTCACCCATCGAGTGTTCCATACTAATTTCAGGATTGTAGGTTAATCGGAAAACTTGAACAGTTTTCAAGAGGTGCGGGGTCAAATCTCATTACGTTTAATTTTATGCATTTTTAAAAATCAGCTTCACGCTGTATCCCGCACACAGCAGAGTAGGCAGAGAGAACTTAGTGATAAGACACTCTGTTCCCCACTTTCTGCCGAATTCTAGAGGCATTGTATGTTGGTTGAGTGATACCAGAGCGAAGAAATGAGAATATAAATTTAAATAAATATTTCATTTCCGCGAGTGGAGATCGAACCCACAACCAATCGATTTTACAGTCACACCTATAGCCTATGCGCCACGACTGGTCTCATACACTTTTTTTTAAAGACGTATTAATATTTTCATATCAAAAAAATGTATATATCTTTAACAGTCTTCGAATATAGCTTTTAGTATATATAAAAAGAAGTACTTGAGAATGATTCACTCGCGTGTATTTTTACAGCTAGATATATATATATATCTTTATACAAACAATGTTCTCGTTACGTACATATATCGATTCACCGACAAACATACAGTGCGAATGTTTTTAGGCTTAGATTAATGATGTATCCAGACTTTTAACGTTCCTACGCACTCGCCCACTACTGCTGTTGCCGAGGTTAATGGCTTACAGTCGTTCTATGAGTTACCTATTTTTTTATAGTTTCATACTTTATGACGCACATAGCAAGGTGGACAGAGGGAACCTGGGAACCTAATGTTAGGACACTCCGTTCCCATTAAGACACTTCCGTTCCCTACTTGCCGGTGAATTCGGTTCATTTTGTGCTGAGTGCCGAAACTTAAAGCTGCGTCTTGCCTCGTTTCCAGAGCGGGGAAATTATTATATTAAATATTACATTTCCAAGAGTGGGAATTGAACCCGCAACCGTCACGTTTACAGTCGCACGCATGTACCGCTGCGCTACGACGGAGGCGTCTACAATTATGATTTACATTATAAACAGAGAAAATATTAGTCCCTAGATCTAGATTTATATGTATTACGTATAACAATTTATTTACGGCATTTTGACAATAACTTCCAAAAAAGTGAGGAACGGAAGTGTCTTAACACTAAGTTCCTAGGTTCTCTCTGCCTACTCGCCGTGACGAGATTCAGCGAGAACAAAAAAAGAATGTTTTGAGACAAAACACTATTAGCGCTTTAAAGCGACTATTAACTAACACATGTTCTGATTTATTAACAAGTTTATATTACTATAACGTAAACTATTTTTTAAAAGTTCGCGGAAACCGTTCAAAGCGACCCGCCGCGATCACTTCGCGGGATCTTTACTCGCATAAACACTTTTAGCAACAATAAAGTTGCCCGCGTGTTTGTATGTCCGTTTATCCGACCGACGATAATAAACTTTGGCTGCTGACGTTTGACGTACGCCGCGTAAGTCGGGAGCGTCGAACTGTGGACATGCTGTGATGATGATGTGAGGGTTGCGTTATCATAAAATATTTAAATGACGGAAGCTTATTTTTTAAAAGAATTAATTATATGTAAAATATGATTTTATAGGGGCATTTTTACGCCAAGTTTTCGCCTCCAAAAAGTTAATAAATCATTTATAGATCTGAGTATACGTATTCTTAGTTTGCCACTACAAAAATTTAAAATATCAGTAAAATAAATTCTAACAAGTAAAGCGTATTACACTGTTCAAGAATATTTAGAGGATAAACATGTATGGAATTAATGTCTATTGAATGTCAGGCAAGATAGCTGCCAGCTAATGTATTAGATTGTACCATTGATTTTGAAAAGAGCAACTGTTGAGTTTCTTGTCGGCTCTTCTCAGCAGAACTGCCTTCCGAACCGGTGGTAGCTTTCTGTTCATATGTTCATTCGACGATTCAAAAATGCTCATTATAATTGCCTATTCGAATAAAGAATATTTTGAATTTGAATTTGAATTGGCTTTGGGTTCGATTAGCACTGAAGGAAATGAATTTATATATTAAAAATGATGAAACTTTACGATAACGTAACGAAATTAAGGAGCTAAACTTAAAATTAAAACATATCATCAGCTACTTTGAGCTGTAATACGAGGAGATGCCCTAAATCGTCCAGCTGAACCAATTAGACAATTTCTAGATTAGTTAGGCCTATAAAATTTAGCATCTCTATGACTCAAACAGTTTTAGCTATTTGGGTGAGTTATATATTAGTCTTGTTTAAACACTTAGCTTTTGTAAGACCTGGTTCTCCATGAGAAATAAATTTGCTTAATTTTTTTTACTTTACGCTGTATCCTACAGATATTAGGGTAGGCAGAGGGAACCTAGGAACCTAGTGTTAGCACATTCCGTTTCCATTAACCGCCGCAATCCCATTTACCGTACAATTCTGGAAGCATTGCGGGCAGAGGGGTAGAACTTAACGCCACGCTTTGCCTCATAACCAGATTTTATTTCCTGGAATGGAAATCCATAGACAACGCTAATGCCCCAGCGCCACGACTGGCCTCAAAATATGGCTGTGTGAAGTGTTTGAGATAATTAGTGTAAACTAAAGAAATAGATGGGACTAAAATGTTTTTTTATTTATTTTAGTTTTTATCGGCGTTGAGTTCTGCCATTTAACACGTAACGCCTCCAGAATTCGGCAGAAAGTGGGGAACGGAGTATCTTAACACTAGGTTCCCTATACCTACCCCGCTGTGTGCGGGATACAGCGTGAAGCTGATTTATTTATTTTTGATTTAAAACGTTTTTATATACAAAAGTATATACAAAATTAGCACGACTTGACTAACTTGTAATAACTTGTTAATTTAGAAGTATTGTTCAACCGCTGATTGCTGGCTTTGTTTTAATTTTATACTAATTCTATAAGACAATTTATTGCTTTAAAAATAAAAAATTATACTTAATATTTTATTTTAATTGCCGCTACTGAAATGAGAGAGCGGAATGTTTTTATTTATTTTTTGTCTTAAGTATTAAGAATAAGAATAAATTAATGATACATTTCTACGTTTGTATATATTTTATGTGCTGGATTGGAACCCAACATCGCGATTAGTCACACCAACTAACCACTATGTTTATTTTGTACTACAAGTGATATTTTTAATATTAGGGTTCTTTACATATAATAAAGCTTAAATAATGCTTAAGTTTTACACCCTATCTCCATTTTGCCAGCCCGTATAGTTTATGCTATTTATGTCAGTAACTGATATCGAACGGAAATTATGCATCTGCCGCTATTCTCTTAGATAAATGAAATTCTTGATCAAAGAACATAATGGATTATACATTTTTTAGCAGTTACCCTCTGCTCCCCACTATCCGTTTAATTCTGGAGGCCAAGGCACACAGAGCGAAGAAATGAAAATGTTAAATGTTTCATTTCCTCGAGTGGGAATCGAACCCACAACCTGTCACGTTTACAGCCGCACGCGTATGATAAAATATAGAAAATGATTAAAATTTTATAAATATGTATAATTCAAAACTCTAAAGAAATTGAATTCTTTTTCGGCTACATCTTTTAATAATAATTTTTTATTGATATTTTTTTATACAGAAATAAATTAAATATTATAGCCTAACTCATCTTTGCTTATAAAAAGAATTCAAAACAATAGATTAATTCAGAACAATTGTCACAAATATATAATTTATTGTCCTATAAAAAAATACATGCCTAATTGAAGCGGTCTAGATAGGCCACGGGTCTAGACGGAGTTAATCTCCGTAATCAATTAGCGCCGCACGGTTACAGTTGACTGATTCGGAGTTCGGACATCGCACTGAGAATTAATGACATTATTTAATGACTTGAAAAATAATAGTTCGTTGACATTTTGAAACCAGTTGAAACTAGATTTTCGTGGGAACAAAGCATAATAAATTTATTATAAAATCAGTTTCATGCTTTATCCTGCAAATAGCAGGGTAAGGAGAGAGAACTTAGTGTTAAGACACTCTGTTCCCTTCTGCGCCGAAGTTTTCGAGGCATTGTGTGTTGGCGTAACCATTTGTGCCAGAACGGAGAAATGAAAATATTAATAAATGATAATTTATTCCCCGACTCCGAGGGGGATCGAACCCATAACTGTAGCAACATAAAGAAAAATAAAGAATTATAAATTTTATAAATTAATTCATTATCATCATCATCAATTATTATAAATTAATTATTTTACATAAATTCAGGATCAGGTCTAAAATGCAATATATCTTAATTAATCCAATAAGAATTTGGTTATAGAAAATAAATATGTTTTGTATAATATAATAATAAATTGTAATATATTTAAATAACAATATAAATGTTATTATTCACAACGTGAAAAATCGATATTCGCTGTCAATTTAATATCGATACACATTTTACTGTTGGTTTATTCTGCAATTAAGATGTGTCAGCCGCTGCGAATCACTGGCTCTGATAAAGATGATTAATGATATGTATTTGCGCATTTGTAAAATTTTCTTCTCAAGCAAACCGAGAAAATGTGTTTTATTAGTTTTACATTTTTTCTAGCTTCACGCACATAGCAGGATAGGCAGAGGGAACCTGGGAACCTAGTGTTAAGACATTTCGTTTCCATTGAGACACTTCTGTTCCTAACTTTCCGCTTTATTGTGAAGGCATTTCGTGTTGAGTAGCGGAATTCAACGCCGCGCTTTCACCTCGATACCGGAACAAGGAAATGAAAACATTAAATATTTCATTTGCTCGAATTAGAATCGAACTCGAACCTGTCGCATTTACAGTCGCATGCTCGTACCTCTTCGCTACGACTAGTCTCCCCCTATTTTCTTAGTTGGCACTTATTTTTATATCTCATCTAACATCAGGCAGTTATTATAAATATAAATACCGTGGACATATTTATTACACCAATTTAACCTATTACATAAAAATTATATTTGTCATACATAATATTTCAATAATGAACTGTAGTTCTTTAATAATAAGACTTAAAATAGTTTGTCGTAAGCATAATACAATATTGGGGTTGGAATCCTGTTTACCTGCTAACGTGTCAAGGTTGGGGTCACTAAGGCCGACGTGAGAGTCCTATTCACCTGTAATTGGGAAGCATACCTGTGGCAAGATGCCAGCCTAGTACTAGGCTACCAGGATCTATTAGGAGGTTCTTTTCCACCTGGCGCATGCGTTCTACCTGTTCTACCTGTACCTTGCAGCCAATATTGGATGACACCTTTTGAATGTATTAGCGCGCCCGTTAGAGGTTGTATAGCGGTAAGTCGAGGGAAGTTGGGAAGGTCACGGGAGGCTGGCATGGGTGGGTGTCCCCCACGCATGCGCTTTGTTACACCTGTTGATAATTCAATTTATTGCATTTTATGATTGGCACGTGACGGGACGGTTGTATAATTTGATAGATTTTAATTCTATGGTTTATTTTTTCAACTTGACGCTGTATGTCGTATGTAGCAGGGTGGGCAGAGGGAATCTAGTGTCAAGACACTCCACGATTCCCTTTTCGCCAAATTCTAGAGGCATTGCGTAATGAGTGGCGGGGCTAAACGCCGCGCTTTTCCCCTCGACAGTAGAGCGAAGAAATGAAAATATGAAATATTTAAGACTTCTCTGAGTGGGAATCGAATCCATAACCTCTCGCATTTACAATCACATACTTTTGCCACTGCGGCACGACTGGCTCCAATTCTATATTTTTCAATGGTAACTTTTGTTATATACTACACTGATGCTATAGATTATAATGAATTTGGCATATAGTTAATTAAAAAGTATTAAATTTCATTCACATATCGAATTTCAGCAAAACCGAGAGGATATCAATTCACTACCTTCCAGTTGTTATGATTGCTAGTGTATTATGTCAGTGGACTCTTCTGGATGGCTAAATAATTGCTTATTTGATTAAAAACGTCAAGTCTCAACTAATTGTAAGTTTTTAACATACTCGTAGCTAATAATAAGAATTTTATTTGTGCAATAAGAAATATTCGTCATTAAATAAAAAATTATTTAGCCGGTCGTTTCGCAGGGGTACAAAGGTGTGATTGTAAACGCCACTGGTTGTGAATTCGATTTTCACTCGAGAAAATTTAATATTTTCATTTTTACGAGACGTTTTAAGTTCCGCCACTCAATACGCAATGCTTCTAGAAATCATCGGAAAATGGGGAGCGGAGTGTCTTAACACTACGCTCCAGCCAGTTCTTTGAGGACAAAGGAAATGTAACCAAGTCTCGTCTATTTTGGCAATTATTCGGTGATTGACCTAAAACAGCGCAAAGCAATTAGTCGCGGTGTGTATTACTTGTTAACTAATATTTACTGTCGGTCGGTGTTTCACGTTTAGATCTTTTGAAGTATTTGAGAAGAAGGTATCTCAACGTGATTGATTGTTGAAACTTAAGAGCTTACATTTCTTTGTAAGAATTTCAATGTGAAAACAAGTAAATGTTGGGGTTTTTTAACGTAATGTGTGAGCAGCAAATAAAGATTAAATTCGGCAGAGGGAACCTAGTGTTTTCACACCCTGTTCCCCACTTTCCGTCGAATTTTTCGAGGTATTACATGTTGAGGAACTTAACACTGGTCTTTTGCCTTGGTAGCAGGGTGAAAAAATTAAAATATTAATAAGTGGGTATCGAATTAATGACTAGATATCCAACTCCCAACCTTCCACGTTACAGCCATACTTTCTTTGCCCCTATTGTGCAAATAAAAATGAAATATGAAATATATATCATTGCTCATATTTGAAAAAAAACATATCCTAAGAAGCTTAAAAAATTAAGTCAAGTTTATAAGCTTGACATATTATAGTTGACGTATAAAAACGTCGCGGTAGAACACTTCCTCTTGGAAGCCTTTCTACATCGGAAGAGTTCAAATATTTTTTAATAGCTCCGGGATAGAATGACATCTGCTGAGGCTTAACTTTTTTTTTCTTTTTGATAAAATGATTCGGTGGTCTATACCACCTATGATAGAACGTAGTTTTTTTATTGGGTCAAAAATAAAGATAATCAATCAATAAAATGGTACTCTACATAGCGAATTGAATATTAATTAAAATGAACATACTACGAAGTTTGTGTTACAATACTCCGTTCCCCACTTTCCAACAAAATCTCCGAGTGGCAGAACTCTTCGCCATGCTTCACCTAGTATACGCCTCATTAGTAGAGCAAGAAAACGAAAATATTAAATATTCCATTCACACGATGCCCCTTCACTATTACTATCTCAATTAAAATTACCTGCTTATTCTTATTATTTTTTTAACCTCAAAAAATAAAAGATGTTCCTATATATAGATAAATGGATATCTATCTATATATATAAAATCGAAAGGTCACTCACTCATCACGAAATCTCAGAAACTACCAGATCTAGGAATCTAAAATTGTGCATAGGAGTTACTTATAGGACGTAGTTGCTTGCTAAGACGGGAATTTGCAATATTCGGCTTCTAAGGGGTTGTTATTGGGGTTGAAAGTTTGTATGAAACTTCGTTACTACAAATGCTAGGAGTCTTAAATTATGCATGGACGTCACTTATAGGACACAGGTACTCATGAAGACACAAATTAATAATAACGTAGTTCACGCAGGCGAAGCCTCGGGCGGGCTGCTAGTATAGTATATATAAAAGGGAAAAAATTATATACTTTGCGCAATAAAATAGCAAATACGTTTACAATTAAAATAATAAAATAATATGTGTCATTCGATAAAAGTAATAGTAAAGTGAGACCCTGACTCTGCGGACACCGTGGGCGGCGGAAGGGCTATCTGTCGTCCGCTCTATATCGTGTGCATCATTGTTCGATTACTCCTTTGGTGTTATGTCTTTCTGGTACATTTTTTGGCGCATGCTAAAATTTTCTATATTTCTTTTTTACTTGGTTTGGAAGGTTGGTATTATAAAAATATTAAAAAAAAAAAAAAATAGTTATTAAAAAATACTAAATTAGTTTGAAAGATTGAGGGGCCATTCATAAAATATCTAGAGCTTTTTATGTTTCTACTGTTATTAGGTTTATTGAGTTTTTTATTACTTCTAAATTGTTATTCGATTCATGACGAAGATCTTGAGGGTATTTTTAAAAGCTGTTTCCAATATATAGCAGGATAGGAAGGGACTTCCCCTTTCCCACCGTTAAGTAGTTCCCTACTTTCTATCCAATTTTAAGGAATTTGTGTTGAGTGGCAGAATTCAATGTCGCTTTGTCTCGTTATCAGAGCGGAGCAATGTAAAAAAATCATTCTCTCGAGTAAGAATCGAACCTACCTACCCATCAGATTTCTGTGTCTCAGAAGATTTTATGATATGCGATAAAAATAACTTAAGTACTTTGTCAAAAAACTTAAATAGAGTCAAAACACTTAGTTCACTATAAAGTAGAGTATTAGTTTAATATATTTTATTTTTATGTGTTTTATTTAGTACATAAATGCAAAAAAAAAACAAAATAAATTAAAAACAACACAATTTTATTAATTATGTTTTAGACAACAACATAATTTTGAAATCCCTAATCTAATCCCTAAAGCCGCAGGCTTCTAGATTCTGAATTTTATATATTAAACTGTCGTGAACAACATAATAGCGTAATAAAAATTCCCCGCCTACCGACCAAGGGCCACACAGGACGCCCGGGATTTATATATGATTTACATTTAATCCGGGAACTGGTCCTAATTTTAGGTTCCTTTTGTTCCTTACTGATTACCTGGAAAAGAATATGATATACTAAAGTTATTAAGACGAAAATATTATGCTATGAGATTAAAGTGTTTGATGATTAAACAAAAACTCTATTTTGTGTTTGTAATCTAACTTAAATATCATAAACTTAATTAAAACATTATTTAAATAGGTTTTTATATTGAAAAAGTTGTTTGATGAGCTATAAAAGCATGTGTTTATGGAAAACCTTTGCTGTTGGACCAACTCTTTGAGTTCTATGGAATTATGTTTACATAGGAGATAAAGAGGCTGGTCGTGGCGCAGGACACTAGCGTGATTCTAAGCGCGACAGGTTGCGCATTCGATTCCCATTCGGGGAAAAATGGGGAACGTAGTGTCTAAACACTATGAAAGCATCCCGTAAAACCGGCAAAATTGATATTGTTTAAAAAACTATGCAAATATGTTATTAGCTACTTTTTTTTTGTATAAAGACATGTTATTTATGAAGTCATATTTAAACAATAACAAGATGGACTTCATAAAAACGTCCAAATATGCTATAGTAATTATAGCCATTAGGAATGACTTTTTATTTTTGCGATCTAACAGTCGGATTGTTTTAATGACAAGCGTAATAGAACATTCTTAAACGTTTCAGATATAGGTCCGCCTAGAAACACTAGTGTTGAGACACTGTATATTAAGTAATCGTAGGTACTCAACGCCGCGTTTAATCTTAAAAGAGCAATGTTATGTCTCCTAGTAGGGACGGGCCCCGTACCCTAAAAAAATTGAAAATGTCGCTTTGCAGTAGAAATTTATTAATGATAAAATTTTACAATAATAATTTATACAAAAATATATCCACGTCATTTTATTATTATCAATTTATTTATACCAACAAATGTTGCCTCTACTTTAAAACCCCCAAAACATTAAAAATAATTAAATAAGTAAAACTAATGTTTACATAGAGAAATTTGGGAACCAATTTTATGGTAATTTAATTTACTATCAAAAGTCATAGTATAATTTCCGATTAGGGACGTAACATTCCACTTGTGTGTTCTCGTCCCTGGAGTGGAGCATGCGTGAGGGAGGCGACGAGTGTCCAGTATTGCTGTCTCGCTCGCACCTAAACACTCCATATATGGATATTTAGAATTATTGCGAAACAAACAAATATTAGAAACCTACGTTAGCCTCATATGGGGGAGTGTTAGAAAAAAGTAGCGTTTGCTTAGCAAATTCTAATCTCTACACATACTCGTGAACCAGGACAGCATAACGCAATAGAAGTAATACCACGTATGCCTTCGTGTGGGACGCCACACACGCGTGACGTCACAGCGCATCCTAGGGGTAGAACGTCCCCTAATCTACACGCACACACGCACACACATGTGACATCAACCCCGTTGGATCTAAGCAGGCGGGAGCGAGACGGCGCGATGTCGCTAAACAGGCGTTAGAGCGAGTTAGATATGTCACTCAACTTGCGGTGGTTAAGACTCCGGGCCTGCGCATCTTGACCATCTAAGGGTAGCGCCCGTTTACTGTTCGCAAGTTCTGGGTGCCTGGTAGTTGTTTTCCATTTTAGGACAAAAGTTGATAAAAAAGGGCGTGCGTCGAGGGAGCTTATACGATAAAAGCTGTCTTTGAAGGGTGCGTAGGGTTCCAGGTTGGATGAGTGCGTGTGCCTTCTTTCGTGCGTGTGTGCGTGAAGGCCTATGTAAATGTAAACCTTCAAGTTCAACTTTTTTAGGTTATTTATTATTTTATTTATAAGTAAGAAGTCTTTGAAAAAAGCCAGTAGTGGCGCAGGGGCACAAGCATGTGATTGTAAACGCGGCAGGTTGTGGGTTCGATTCCTACTCAAGGAATGTGAATGTTTTTATTTTCTTCACCCTGGTGTCGAGGCAAAGCGCGGCGTTTAGTTCCGCCACTCAAAATAAAATGCCCCCAGAATATGATGAAAAATGGGTCATGGAGTGTCTCAACACTAGATTCCCTGCTGTGTGCGGGATAGAGCGTGAAGCTAAAAAAACTATCTTTTCATCCATCATATATTTTTAACCGACTTCTGTAAGAAAAGGAGGTTATCAATTCGACTGTATTTTTTTTTTATAAATACATCATTTCCAAATTACAATTGGGCTTCGTTAAACATTAAACCCGTATAAGTCAATTAAGACATTAAAGAACAAACCATCTAATCAAAGATTAAACCGACACACAGAGATTGATTGTTCCTTCTCCATATTCTCAAACCTTATCCACCGTTATCTTCTAACTTGGACATCTTATTCGTTACGTATGATTCATGTTAGACAAAAGCTAGATCGGGCACACGGTTCATCGGCCACCATTGTTGGAAATGGGGACGACCAACCGACCGCGAAATACTGTCATTATGGGGACAATCCTAAGCACATTAGTACCGATGACTTTATTTATATGCCTTCTGTATGCTGATTGAAATGTCGTGTTTGACATAAAATTTTACATATATGATTGCACGCGTTACATTATGTTAATGGCAGTGACCTTTGGGTATTGTGAAGAATCTAAACAAGGTGGTAAATTTACATTTTAAACTGTTGATAAAATAAATATAAACTGGATTTTTATAAATGTCAATAATTGTTTTCGTTGCTAGCGTTGTTGATGTCTTTGTATTCATTCATTCTGTTTTTCCTTGTGTTTAGACACTCCGTTCCCTTTTAAGTAATTTTCGTTCCCCATTTGCCGCCGATTTCTGGAGGCATTGAATGGAAAACGATAACATTAAATAGCAAATTTCCTCGAACGGGTCTCGAAACCACAACCTGTCGCGCTTGCAGTGCTTACAGTTCTTTGTTTATTACTTTTACATTACGTTTTAATTAAAAATATATAAATCGAGAGCGCAAGGGAACTTCTTTAAAATGAAGAAACTACGGTACATGCTTCCTGTAATAAAATTAAATGATACCATGGATTCCATAGCGCCCTTCTAAATGGCCGATGAAATGCAAAATTAGCACTTCTTTCTCTAACTTCCGTAGAGCTTTACTTTTGTGTGCTTTACAGTTTCACGCACTGTTATTATTTGTTGATAAAGCCGCCGCTTTAGGCCGTATGTAGACGAATAAGTGAGTATACACTATTTTTTTATATTTTTATATATACATGTATTTTTATATTCCATGGCTTTGATAATTTAAATTAGATTTTTTCTCCGTTACTATATAGAAACTGTGTACGAAATTGGTTTAGAATCATTAATCATCTAGAACTTGGTATCAAATTGGCACAGATTAATCAAAATGTCTAAAAAAAAATTAGAAGTCTTAGATTAAGACTTCTAATATATTTGGATCTCAGATACCTTAAATATATGTATATGTATGTAACGTTGACTACATATTCAAAAATGAAATTATTAAAATAAAAAATAATAGGTACTTAGGCCGTCCTGGCGCTGGGGCCCATGGCACCAAAGCAAAAAGCCTGGCGTTGCATTCCGCCACTCAATACTCAATGCCTCGAAAACTTAGCGGAAAGTAGAGAACGGAGTGTCTTAACACTAGGTTCCCTTTGCCTATCCTGCTAGGTGCGGGATACAGCGTGAAACTGAAAATTAAAAAATATGTACCTACTACGTTTAGTGTAGTGTAGTCTAAGCTTTACCTTAAATGAACTCAAAAGCGACCTGCTTACTTAACTGTTTGTCTTGATGACTTGACATAATATTGACGTAACTGCAGTAACGTACCAAATAATTGCAGAGGAAGTACTACAATATTTTTTTAGCTTCGCGCTATAGGCAGAGGGAACCTAGGAACCTAGTGACACACCTTTCCCATTAAGTCACTTCCTTTTCCACTTTCACGTATGAAATTCTGGAGGTATTGTGTGTTGGGTGGCAATACTCAATGCCACGCTTTGCCTCGTTATCAGACGGAAGAAAAGAAAATAATTTAATATTTAATTTCCTCCTATGGGAATCGAACCCGCAACCTGTCGCGTTAATAGTCACACGTGTCCCCTGCTCTACTATTCACCTCAACTACTATTTAAATATTTTATATAACTATTATTTATAAAAAATCTACAGACGCATAAAAAATAAGCGGAGTATTAAGGTATTATTACGACAAACGTAACGTTTTATATATAAAGAAAAACCAGTTATCAAAAACTTTTATCTGAATAACTTTTGTTAGAGAGTGAGATTAAAATAAACAAAAAAAAAAACAACACAAAACTTGTCTCACCTGTACACCCACTTTAGATATCAATATATCACGACCGAAAAATCTTATTATAATTAATACCATTCACAGGTTTTTAATAAGAGGGTTAAAAAGTTTCCCTTTCGTTGGAATGCTTTCGGTCGAGGTCCCGGAGGAATGTACTGCTATCCTCCTCTAAATATCCCGTTCTAACACGTTGCGACCTGTCCCAACTCGTTAACTTTGATTAATGGCTTGTTTTTTATAAGAAACTTATTAACATATTGTATCTCAATGTGTAGCGTAATTAACCTTTAAAAATAAAGATATTTTATAATTAAACAAATGCTCTATAGTCTACTGGAAAATGAAGATTCCTATGCGTCCTTCTTCTAAGTTGGCGGGCCGTGTTCTTAGAACCACCTCAAAGTTTATGTGTTCCTAGTATCTTGGGTAAAAGTGATTACGTCATACATCATTTTCGTCATTTCGTCGTCGTCGTCATTTTCATCGTCTATCAAATTATTTTTTATAAATAAAGCGTTCGTTATAGAGAATTTTGTTTTTTTTTATACGACCTTTTAAAATATTTTATGCCAATTAAAAAAACCAAACAAAAATAAATTATAAATTATTTCTGTGAAGTTCAATTACATGTATTTTATTAAAAAAATTAGTACATTTAAATTTTTGCATTTATTAATATTTATCTATATATATAAAAGGACTTGTCCTCACTGACTGAGGTAAGACGCACGCACAGCCGTAACCGCTGTGCGTAGAAACGTGGAATTTAGATAAAAGTTTACTTTCGTAATCTGGACATCCACTAAGAAGGGATTTTGAAAAATTTTAACCCTAAAGGGGTGAAATAGGGGTTAAAAGTTTGTATGGAAAAAAAATTAAATCCGCACCGATTTTTATAAAATTTGAAATTTAGATTTTTAAAAGTATTTAATTGAATACGTGTTTCATCGTTTTCTAGAATTCTCCCCCTAAGGGTGCAAATAAGGGGTTGAAAGTTTGTATGGAAAAATCTTTAAAACGCCACCGATTATTATAAAATTTTTAATTTACACTCTTAAAAATATTTCATTGAACACATGTTTCATGGGTTATTAGAATTCACCCTTAAATACGCAAGCAAAGCTGCGCGCGTCCGCTAGTAATAACATAAAATAAAAAATAATATTTCTAAAATTCATAATAAATACAATTATATATAAATAAATACAGATAAAACAACAATTTATAAAATAAAATAATTGATCTAAATTATCTATCACATATACATATAACCTATGCTCCAAAACACGGTTAACAAAAAAAAAACAAACGTAAAAAGAACGACTTCCGATCCAATTATCTATTTCTTGCAAACCTAGTCTGTGTAAGCAGCTCTTAAGTGGAAAAGATTTATTGGACAGTGGACGGGTGCTTTAAACACTGCAAATAGTGGACCATAAATAAGTGCTTTCTTTAAAAAGCTTAAAGCTTATTCATAGTTTTGTTATTAGTAGAAAATTGTAGGTTTGAGTTTGACTGTGTTTCTTATAATAAAGAAAAGTATTAAATTTAATTGGGCATTGTTAGTTTAATTACGCATATATGGCAAAAAATAATTTATTCAGTGCATGAAAAATTGACGAATTATGGCATAGAAATCAATTTAAAAAGATAAAAGATGGAAGTGATATAGAACCTGGCCTATAATAACCTTTTGAGATTAAGAATATATAAAAATAATGTGTTTAAAATCTATTAAGCATAATATTAAATCAAATTTTTTCAGCTTTAGGCATCTACCAGGGTACGCAGAGGGAGCCTAGTGTTAAGACACTCTTCTCTCCACTTTCCACCCACATTACATTACAATAATTATAGGATTTATAAATAATTCTAATAATCCAGTTAGTATTTCAACATTACAAACACGAAGTAAACCAGAGCCACCCTTACGACCTACATACGAACTATGCGCGTTTACGTAAAACAGATATGTTTGTTTATATTGGAGAAAAGCTTTGGAAATTTCATTCAGTTCTGTGTGTTTTCAACGTGAATGTGTACTCGTAGTCTTTTGTTCACAGAATGAATAAATAACTCACTTTATTGCCGTTACGTGGTCTCTTTAAGTCTTTAGACTGTGCTGGTTGCCCTTACTCTTATTAGGTAGAATAAGATTTAGACATATTTTTTTTTTTATTTTATCTTCATGCTGCTTCCCATTGCACAAAGCAGGGTAGGCAGATAAAACCTAGAAGTATAGAGTTAAGACACTCTGTTACCTTTAAGACACTTCCGATCTCTCCATTATCAGCCGAACTCAGGAGGCATTACATGTTGAGCGGTGGAACTCAAAGTAATGGAAATATTAAATATTTCATTCCCCCGTATGGGAATCGAACCCACCAGTTCAGTCCAGTCCAGGCCAGTCGTGTCACTGGCCTCTTAAAATACACAGTTCTCTTATAATTATAATACAAATATGTACCTACGTTAAATATAAAATCTATTAATCCAAATGCATGTAGGTTTCAAAAAAACACATGTCGAAATAATAGTAACTTCAAAAGTGCAGCAAGTTTGACCCCATCACGTATAATATGTTACACTCGTAGTGTTGCGCAATAATTCCATTTCTATTTTTATCGATAATGCTGTGAGTAACGATTATAGTCCATTACACATCGAAACACACAGTTGGTAGATTAACGAGCCTATGTCGATAAAAATTTAATGCTGTTTCATTTCTAATATAACTTTGAATCACAAATCTTTGTATGAATAATAAAAAATACGGTCAAATTCCGTATTCAAGCCTACATATATATGTATATATATACTTATAATAAAATAGTAACGGATTCGTGTCTGTACGTGGAAGATAGCTGTGTAACGATAATGTTTGAAAAATGGGGGGGTTCCACCACTCCACACGCATATTTGACGGAAAGTGGGGTATGGAGTGTCTTAACAATAGGTTCACTCTGCCTATCCTGCTATATGCCGAATACAGTTTAAAGCTGAAAAAGTTATACATTCTTAGGAATGTTGTTGGACAAAATTGTTATAACTCTTTTATTGAATTGGCTGAGACTTTAATTTTCAATATAGGTGTAGATGTTGTGTTAAAATTATATTATTATTAGAAAAAGTAACAAATAATTATATAGTTCAAGCGGGCGAAGCCGCGAGTTGGTCGCTAATCTACTATAAATTAAGGTGTAAGTTTTTTATGCAATATGTATATTAGGACGTTTTCTTATTTGTGAAATATTAAAATCTCATTTAGGCATTCTACGAAACAATTTTATGTAATTTGCGTATGTATAAGATTTTTTTTATAGATTTAATTATAATTTCTATATCTGTTGCATTAATCGTATGTTTTATTTGATAAAATCTATCTCAATCCTAAGTAAAAATTACTGGCACCTTAATAACTATTTGCTAGATTATCTTAACTGAAAGCGTCAATTAAATATATTTTAACTAAAATTAATTATAACTTTAGATTCGGAGAAACTACGGATTGGAGATCTGATAAAAAGGAATAACATATTTGAAGGCCTCAATTCATCAAAGGGCTTAAAATATTTAACCTGTTTTAATGATTGTGTTAATAGCTACTTCTATGCTATTAAAATTATATTATATGAGCAGTAGGCGTCTCTTACAAAAAAACACTTGTGAAAGTTATATAAGATCGTAAATTTAGGTTCTAAGTAGTGTATAATAAAGTATTATCAAAGTTTAGGCGCTAAAACCTTAACCTACACGTCGTAATAAATTTTATGAGAGAAATCATAATGGCTCTCCAAGGCCTAGGCCGTAAAGCTGATTGGGTCGGCCCTAAACGCCTTTGTAAGCCTCCATGTTCCTCCAACTTCAAGTTATAGGCAGACTTGCTTTAATTGGCTCTCGTTTTATATCTTTTTTAGTATAAAATTACTTTTAAAGTGGAACGATTACTTATTAATGGTATATAAGGATGGCGAATTTATAAAATTATATATTAATAATGTTATTAAGTATAATGTTAAGAATTTAATAATTTTATAAACATCATTATGTTATTTTCAAGTTGGTGACTGCAAATGTAACTGATTGTTGATTCGATCCCCATTCGAGGAAATTAAATATTTAATATTTTCATTACATTGCTCTGGTGTAGAGGCAAAGCGCGGCGTTAAGTCCCGCTTTCAACACGCATTTCCTATAAAATTGTATATATTCCTTTAATAGAAACGGAATATCATAACACTAGTTTCCCAGGTTCCCTCTGTTTACCCTAAGACAGCAGCATGGTAAAAAACTGCAATTTAATGATAACTTTACCTATATACAAACTTTGAATTCCTTTTTCTTTGAAATCCTGTGTATAAAAACGTTGAATTCCATCAATAGAAAATTAAGACATTATAAAACGGTAAACATCACATTATGTTAGAGGTCTCTATTATAGAAAACTTATGATTGATGCAACGAAGACTTAGCCATGGCTTTCAAAGAGTAATGCTCGAACATTGCTCCCAGCATTCCCATAATTAATATCACATAATACATTAACTTCCAGATGATTTCAATTAATAACTATTGCTATTGATAATTTATTTCCTACTTCTATAAAACTAGTATTCGTCTAAGCAACACCGTGAGAGCTGCAGCTGTAATGGATAACTTTCAAACTTTAATTTCCATGGATTACCCATAAAGAGATAGCACGCCATTAGTTCTTTATGAAGAACCAATGTATATTAAATATTATGATATTTTATCGACAGTTATGGTTCTACGCAATGGCGGTACATTTAAAAGTACATCAAATGAGGCGTCAGTCGGGACGTGGCGTCACAGATCATTAAGATAGGAGAGACAGCAAAAAAATAAAAAAAAATATATATTTTTTTTGGTAGCGGGAACCTTTGGGGTGTTTCGTAACGCGCGCCAGTGATCGCTCCGACTGCGGTTTCTTTGACGTTTATTCGCTTCATTTGTAGATATCGATCGCGATCGTGCGGATTGGGTTCTGATAAATTTTATTGTTTGTTCTTTTGTTTTTTATTTTATTTTATCTATCGATTTAATTTTATAGCATAAGGAGTTTATATAATAATCAGTTTACGCTATATCCCGCACAAAGCAGGGAAGGCAGAGGGAACCTACTATTAAGACACTCCCTTCTCCACTTTCCGCCGAATTCTGGAGGCATTGCGGATTACGTGGCGGCACTCAACGCCGCGCTTTACCTTGATACCAGAGCGAAGAAATGAAAAATATTAAATAAATATTTCATATCTTCGAATTGGGATCGAACCCACAACCAGTCGAGTTAACATTTTAAACGTCACACTTTGCGCCCTTGCACCACGACTGGACTCATACAGAATTTATTTGTATTAATAATACATATTCAGTCCATTACGTCTTCGTGAAACAAAGCATATGCATAAAATAAACGGAATAAAAGTATCTTGAAACACGATGCTGCCTCGATAAAAATCTTAAATACTATCGTGTTTACATGTAAATGAGGAATAGAGTAGGGAATATTAACTATTTCAATGGAGTATAAGAGTAGAATAATATTTCTACTTATAATATAATAGATTTTTTTTTAATTTCACGCAGTATCCCGCATATAGCAGAGTAGGCAAAGGGAGCGTAGTATTAAGACACTACGCTCTCCGCTCCGCCACTTTACGCTGGATTCTGAAGGCGTGTTGAGTGGAGGATCTCAACGTCGCGTGTCACCCCTGCGCCACGGCGGGCCTCAATAATAGATATTTTAAAATTATTTTAAAATAACATTTTTCTCTAATATGCCTGTAATTAACTTATAACCACTAACTTGTAAATTTGCTAAGCACATGTTAAATAATGCATTTAATAATTGACTTCCGGTCGTTATGCTGTATTCATAATTAGTGATAAATGTTATTACTTCAACATGCACATGACTCCCGTAGAGCTTAAGGAAGAGACCTAATTAATCTAGATCAGGCCATATTATTTTCGTTGATTATCATTTTAAAGTTATCATACAATTTGCGAGATAAGCAAAAGTAATAATTTTTTCTTGGGTTCTCTATTAAGTACTTTCTATTTCAAGACATTGCATTCAATGTCTTGAAATGGAAAGTAGAGAGATTTTCATAACCCCCCCACAAATAGCGTCTTTACGGTGACAGGTAAGGCGGGCATTATTTACAGGTATTATTAGATTGTCATTTGTATAAACCTTCAGTTGTAATGGAAGTTTCCTTTTTATTAATATTAATTTTCTTTCACGGGAACCTAAGGACCTAAGGAACCTGTAGCGTTCCCCACTTTCCTATATATCTCGCATTGCCTGTTACCAACATATTGTAATATAGAGATTAAAGACAAGCGGCAATCTTCAGGGACAGAGTACCCTCTTCCCTACCCAACCGGTGTCGCTGTAAAAGCCAAAATGGCTAACAGCATTAACCTTATGTTCGAAAAAAAAAGCGGTAATGATAGCCAGGCGCCAATTAAAATATACGTGACATTTTAATACTCTACATTATATTAAAAAAGAGCCGTAAGATATATTTATAAACTAAGAGCGCGAGATTCTCTGCGAAATGTTTTCAAAGATGCAGGTATTATTACAGTTGCTTCCCAATTTATATACTATAATATTCTCTTTGTCCGACAAAATATACATTGTCATAGTAAACATAGTGACAATCATATGATAGAAACGAGAAATAAAGATAAGCTTGTTACACCAAGTTTTCGCCTCCAGAAAGTTAATAAATCCTTTATGGGTCTGAGTATACGTGTATATAATCAAATTCCGCAGTGTATTCTTAGTTTGCCACTACAAAAATTTAAAATATCTGTAAAAAAAATTCTAACAAGTAAAGCTTATTACACTGTTCAAGAATATCTAGAGGATAAGCATGTATGGAATTAATGTCTATTGAATGTAATGCAGGATAGCTGCCAGCTAATGTAATAGATTGTACCATTGATTTTGAAAAGAGCAACTGTTGAGTTTCTTGCCGGCTCTTCTCAGCAGAACTGCCTTCCGAACCGGTGGTAGCTTTTTGTTCATATGTTCATTCGACGATTCAAAAGTGCTTATAATAATTGCCTATTTGAATAAAGAATATTTTGAATTTGAATTGAATTTGAATTAGCGTAAAGATTTATTACCTACTAGCGGCCCGCTCGCGGTTTCACCCGCGTGAACTATGTTATTATTAATTTCTGTCTCCATGACTACGTCCTAGTGACGTCTATGCGAAATTTGAGACTCCTAGCATTTGTAGTAACGAAGTTTCATACAAACTTTCTACCCCAAAAACAACCCCTTAGAAGTCGAATATTGCAAACTCCCGTCTTAGCGACCACCTACGTCCTATAAATAACTCCTATGCAAAATTTGAGATTCCTAGCACTTGTAGTTTCTGAGATTTCGTGATGAGTGAGTGACCTTTCGATTTTATATATACCTATAGAAGATAAGTGACGGAATTTCCGAACTAAGCTATAAAATAGATTTCGAAAAACTATAATCTGCCTCAAATATAACATTACGAAATTTTTATATGACAAATCACCTTAAATACCATCTCATAATAAATCAGTATAGAATAGGCGATTCACAAATGGTGTTTTCATAGCACCAAATACCATGGTATCGTAAAAAGGCGCCTACCTAAAAACTATAAAATTGGTTGCAATAAATATTATTTCTATTTCGACTTAGTTTCGTTGGTACGCAAATGGGCAACCCATTTTTATAATGCTATAAGAAAATAAACAATTCCGTCACGTTCATGATCTTAACATATGCATGCATGCCTTCTTTGTATAACGACGACGAGAAAAGTTTTAATGTTTTTTTTTAATTTTGTTTTTTTCTCAGCTTCATGCTTTATTCCGTATGTAGCAGTGTAAGCAGAAGGAGTCTAGTGTTAAGGCACTCCGCTCGCCACATTTTGCCGAATTCTGAAGGAACTGCGTGTTGAGTATGAAAACTCAACGACGCGCTTTGCGTCGACACCAATGCAAAGAAATGAAAATATTAAAAATTCTACATCCTCGAGTAGAAATCGAACTCACTACCCGTCGCGTTTACAGTCATTTGCAATATATAAACAATCGTATAGATATTGAATTTAACCAAATGATTAAATTGAACACTGAACGACCGAAGAATTAATTCTCATACTAACCCATTGACGACAAGAGACATTTTGTTGCGTTTGCTATCATCGAAGCTATTTAATTATTGTTTTCAATATTATGGGTAAGTATAATACTAATAATTATTATTATAAAAATATATTAATTTAAACTGTAATATAAGCAATGGTAGCGTGTAAGAAGACTGTTTACCAAATTATTAATATATTATTATATTAATAACGTAATCGTCTAGAGTCTAGACTAGACTTGAAGGTCGTTGCAAGTTCGCATATGCTACATATTACAATTAGCTTGTTAAAATTATAAACAACTAAAACATACTATTAAAAAATATTTTTATAATCGATATATTTTTCGTGCGAAAACACCACCAGGATGTCGTTACCAAAATAGAAAATAAAATGGAAATTCATTATTTAAGGCATTGACAAAAATATAAAAACAAATAAAGTTGACATTATTACACAGTAAAAAACAATAGTGACCCGTCACTATGTTTCAAAAATGTCTTTTAAATTTGTATCACCATTAAAAATAATATCGTTTATAATGAAAAACAGTAATAATTAGGTTATTAAAGTCACATGTGAGTGATCATCGATAATAGCACTATTACGGTAAGTACAGATATTAAAAGTACAAGACGTCGGGCGTCGTATAAAAATTATACAAATCGTGTTTTTTTCTGAGGCCGTTGTGGCAAGGGCACAAGGATGTGGGTTCTGGGTTCAATTCCCTCTCGAGAAAATGAAATATTTTATATTTTCATTTCTTCGATCTGGTGTTTAGGCAAACCGCGGCGTTCAGTTCCAACACTCAACACGCAATGCCTCCAGAATTCGGCTTAAAGTGGGAAACGGAGTGTGTTAACACTATGTTTCTTCTGCCTATTCTGCTGTGTGCAGGATACAGCGTGAAGCTGATTTATTTTATTTTAATGTATTGAAGAGCCTTTTTTTCTTAAGTTATCGCTTATATCGATTTAATTGCCTAGAGTTTTTTTTTGAAACCTCATATATTCTTGTTCAAAGTAATTAGCTAAGGTCACGCCTCACGTCTTACATCATAGAAACATTTTAATATAATAATAATATATCTAACGCCAGAGAAAGCATACGTACCTTCAGGTTCTTTAGTGATCGCCTCGTTAATCTTACATGAAGATGTAGATCTATACTAATATAATAAAGCGGAAGAGTTTGTTTGTTTGTTTGTTTGTTTGTTTGTTTGAACGCTAAGATCTCTGGATATACTGGTCCGATTTTCATTGTTTTTGTTTTGTATGAAAGCTGCATTCTTCAGAAGTGCTATAGGCTATATAACATTACATTATACATATAAATTAATATATTTTAAAGTACTTTCTAATTTGACATGCAATTTATTCTGCCATGTTAATAACAACCGTCGCGTCGCTACGCAACGGTTACCGCGACATTTTGATATTCATCCTTATGAATATAAATATAATAGTCACTTTTAGCATGTTATCTAGATTGAAATTATAGTTTACTGTATAACATTCTAATAAATAATTAAGGAGATGTCACTGATTCCAAATGACCTAGTCTACGGGCGGCATAGTATGACCGACGCGAACGGGCAGATGACGTTGTCGGTTTTATAAATTTTCGTACATTTTTGAACTATTGTAAATGTTTATGTAATTATTTGCTGTTTATAATTAATTTAATCTACACTTTGGTTCTCTTCTTATTTTATTTGATATTGCCCGCTAAAATTATCCTGCTTAATAAAGAGAAATGTTTAGTTATTTCGTAGAGTCGATATCTATGTACGCACACAAGGAAAACTTTAGGTATTTTTTCTAATATTAAGAATATCTATCCTTTAGTTACTTTTAATCCTTTTGTTGGTTAATTTCAATAACTCAGATATTTTTTTCTAATAATGTGTATCTACTTATTATTCTTTTTGATTATTAAACTTATATTTTCTTACTAATTCTATTGAAAATTGAAAATAATTTAATGAATATATTTAATAAATATTCTTATAGTTGAAGCAGGCGTAGCCGCGTCTGGGTCCACTAGTATTTAATAAATCTAATATATTACGAGCTTACAATACTCTTCCATTACTTATAGTTTCTTACGTAATTATCTATGATTGTTTTTATTCAAATTCAAATAGTACAAGAACATTTTACATTTTTTTCAAAAGTAAAATCTAATTAAAGCCAGAGGTGTAATCGCAACAGGTTGTAGATTCGATTTTCATTCAAAGAAATTAAATATTTAATATTTTAATTTCCTCGCTCTAATACCGACGTTGAAACGCGGCGTTGAAATCCGACCAACACACAATACCTTCAGAATTCGACGAATGGAATGGGAACCCAGGTTCACAAGTTCCCTCTGGCTACTCCAAAATATAGCGTGCGTTTTTACTTCAAAAAAAGTATGATTATTCTCTATTGTACAAGAATAAACAAAAATTCTATACACCCCACCGCAATATACCTACCTAATAGTCACATTCCTCTAAATGAAAATATTAAAATTGTATAAATATAGTAAAGCATATTAAATGAGTAAATCACCTTTAAATATCTAACATCTGTATTCCATTGGAGGTGACAGTACCATTCGAGTACGTTTTTAATAATATCTATAGAAGAGATTTACTTAATGTTTATCCGTATTAGAACATAAATCTCTTCACAATTTGGGTTATTTCTAGTAGCTGTTAATTAACTTTCAAAGGGCATATTTATGTTCTGTCAGTGAAAAGAGTTTGTTGGGCGTTACTTGTGTAAGATAGATTTACTAATATAGTAAAAAGATATCTTGTTAGATAACTATTTCCAGTCATTTTTTGGCGATAGGCAGAGATAGAAATGATTGAACTTTTCACAATTTCCCATTAATTTAAAGACTTTTTTATAGCAAAGTTCAATATTTTATTTAAACTAGAAAATAATGAAACTAGTGAACTTTGCTCTACAATGTCTCTTAATTATAGAAAAAGTTAACTAACTATTTTCACTCATCTTTTGGATTGTATAAAATAAGAGATAGAAATGAATTTACTTTTCACACTTTTCCGTTAATTTAGAGACTTTTTGGGGCAATGTTCAATATTTTATTCAGACTGGAAAAAAAAATGACTCATCACGCTTAGTCAGGCACATTATTATTAAAATAGAAACTATAAAAAGGGAATATTTTCAACAAATTGAATTTCATAACCATAAAATATTATATGACCATTTATCCCAAGCCTGCCAGTGTCTGTCCTTTAGTGACCAAATAACTGATAAACTTACGTACTTATAAACATACACATAAAAAGATAAATTAAATCATTCAGACTCGGAACAGATACTCATGGTTATCACACAAATGTCTGTTCTGTAAAAGGGTTGAACCTATGACCTCTTGCTTAAAACGATTTATAATGTAAAATTTCTTCTGATTTGGCAAATTCAATAAATAAAGAGTCAATATAATCAATGCAAAAAATATAAAATACCACTTTTAATACAATAGTAAAAGAAAATAAAGAACGAAAGTTACTCAACACCTATGCTTTCAAAATTGGGCGGAAAGTCAGGAAAGGACGTGTCTTAATGGGAACGCACTAGACTACCACTAGGTTCCCTCTGCTACCATCAAATAAATATTAACAACTAATATAAACACACTAAAGTTTGAAGCACAATTAAAAGTTTGAAGTATATTTATTATTTAAAAGTACCCCAAATGTCTTAAAATATATTGTCAGATTATATTTAAGACATTTAATTACACCCGAAATAGGATACGCGCACAGTGTTCCGCGTTCATTGCTAATGCTTCCTGCGCTTTTAAGGAAGTGAAACGTTCCCGGACGATAAAAGGAAGAAGCAAACAAGACATTGAAGAATTATACGACAATATTTAACGTAGTGTTAAATTTGACAATGAATTAATTATTTTTTTTTCAGCTTCATATAGTATCCCGCATTTAGGAGACTATGCAGACCTATACCTATACCTGGGAACTTAGTGTTAGGACACTCCGCTCCCCTTCCCCCCTTCCTGCCGAATTTTGGAGTCATTGGGTGTAGGGTAGTGAAACTCAACGTCGGGCTTTGCCTCGTTCCCAGAGCATAAATGAAAATATTAAATATTTCATCTCCTCGAGTAGGAATCGAACCGACAACCCCTTGCGTCTATAGTCACACGCTTGCACTCCTGTGCCAAGTTTAAAAAACCAGTGATATATTATGTGAAATCGTATAGTAGATATATTAACAATCAATCAGTGTGGCCTAATAATAATAATAATAATAAACACTTCAAGCATTTTCTTATTATTAATAACAGAGAAAATAAAATCAAATCACTCAGACACCATGCTGTGAACTGTTCAGAAGTAATAAAGTTGCATTTTTATAGTAATCACTCCAGCACACCGATATCGTACTACAAAGAAATTATGATCAACGAAAACCTATCCCACGCCGTATATTGACCTCAGTACGCACTTTTGCCAGGTGCTACAAGACTTACAAAAATTATTAAGAAACCGTTGTGGCGCAGTGGTACAAGCGGGTGACTGTAAACATGGCGGTTGTGGGGTCGATTCTCACTCGGGGTAATTACTTATTATTTATGAATATTTTCATTTCTTCGTTATAGTAACAAGGCAAAGAGCATTACTGAATTCCGCACTTCAACACACAATACCTCTAAAATTCGGCGGAAAATGGACAACGGAGTGTCTTAACACTAGGTTTCCTCTACCTACCCTACTTTATACTGATATAGCATAAAACAAAAAAATATATATTTTCAATGTTTCAGCTAAACAATCTAACAGAGCTAATTAAAATAAAAACATGCATGTAGATGCGCATGCGCCGACGCACTGTAGTGTTTTTAGAAACAATTACACCTTTTAGATCACTATGAACACGAATGTAGGTGAACTAGCCCTGTACAGTACATGCCAGTTTACGCAACTCCTCCACGACGGCTGCACTGTTTTGACAGATGAAACATAAAAGTTGAAGATATTCGGTCATGTTTGAATTATGGCTAACTATAAAAATAAAGGAAACATCCAAAAAAATTAACGATTACCCCTTTTAGACGGACGTTGGATGGTGAACGCGAAAATTGGGGTCGAGTTGTGTAATACTAAATACACATTTGTTTACTTTTTGAATATTCTGCAGAGTTATTCAGTCTTTGATCACTGTATGACACACACAGTAGGGTAGGCAAAGGGAACCTAGTGTTAAAACACTCCGCTCACTATTTTCCGCCATTTTTTTCGAAGCATTGCGTATTCATTTGCAATTTGTGCCCCTACCCCACTACTCACCTCAAGAAATCACTTTTGACTATTAATATGACTAAAAGGGAAAAATATAAATAAATATATATTATACTTATATATTTTATACTAGGATAGGGAGGGGATTTCGTTATTGAGTGAAACATAATATTTTTAGATAAAAATAAACAGTTGCCAGTATAATTTTTATTGAACACCGGAAATCCATACAAGGCTAGAACAATGGTGTCTTCTTTTGGTTGATCATTTGTCACAAAGTTTATATATACATAATAGTCGGCCGTTGTCTGTTGTGCTGTCCGTCCGTCCGTCTGTTTCCCAGGATGTGACTCAAACGTGACTATATACTGTTATATAAATTTACATATATTTGATATTAATTTTGCAATATCAGAAGGTCCTGCAAATATACTAAATTACACAGTTTTGATCATTTAATTTAAATGTCTAAATAACATACGAAGTAAAAAAACGCAGGTACTTTTAAATAACTATAACTAAATCACTAGAAGAAGAGATTTAATATAAAAATAGAATTAATTACTAACCATAAGCCGACTCTAAAGCTAAAAGGTTAACTTTAACCACTCCATTACTTTCCACAATAACATACCATATTTCTGAAATATTAAAAGAAAACCCACCAATCACAATCTTCCTCTAAATAAACTACTAACGTAAGCAATTAAGATGGTATCCACGAAATCCGTATATTCTGACAAAAAATGTCAACCGGATCACTAGGAGAGCATAACCTAAACGAAGTACAACTTACAAAATGTCACTATAAGGTAAACCGGCCCCTTGAAAAAGAACACACACATTCGTCCAAGAACACGAGAGCACCGTTATCTAATGCAAAGTTCGGAACCTAATGCGTTTTGACGTACTTACGTAACTTCCTTGAGGGAATCGGGTTAACTAACATTCCTATCCCGTTTGATCCTGTGGTTTTAGATACTGTTGGCTGGCATAATTAGTCACTAGTGGTTGATAATGGTATGTAAGGCAACCACAAAAACGGGATCGCTCCTAACAGCTTTTTTCTTAGGAGCGGTCTTTTGTATTAAAAATAAAATCGTCTGTGCGGTTAGACAGTATGTAAAAACAGTGTCTCAAGAAATGTCATTATGACATTATGTTTATGACGCTAGGTTTTTTTTTGTGCATATGTTAATCTTTGGCTTTGTATAGTTATTAAAAATCCGAAGCTACAAAGTAAATCGATTTAATAATTAAATGTTATTTAATAATTTAAATGTAATGAAAAAATGTAAAAAAAAATGTCATTAAATGTAATTAAAAAAAATATTTTGTCAATATGTTTTAAAGGCTGTTTGTTTATCGATCGATATCAACAAGTAATTTGCAAACAAATAAAAAAAAAACACGATCATTCCAACATCATATTATAATATGTGTAAATGTGTGACGTATACAAACACACACACAATTTTGATATCGTAGAAATATAAAGCTATGCGTACACAGACACGAATGTGT
>HE668303.1:1655-14733 GCA_000313835.2 Heliconius melpomene melpomene
GAACTTTCTAACTCTTCTTCTTCTAAACCACCCAACGGATTTTTATGCGGTTTTCACCATTAGGTCGAGTATTTCTCAGGGAAGGTTTATATATAGTTTATTACATGTACATTCTTATGTAAATTAATATAAATACGATGAATGTGTCTAAAGTCCTACCCGTTGAGACACTTTGGCGCATGCGCTGCTTTAATAGTAAGTACTACATGAAAATAATGTACTGGAGTATTGTTCCTCTTAATAAGATCTACAAAAAAGTCCGCGACAGCATATTCGATTTTTTTAAGGATAACGTGTAGTGATCATATTTCTGTCTAAAAATAGTAATTTCAATATATTTTTTATTGTGAGGGATATTTTTCCATAATGGTATTAATCCTTATCCTTTAAAATACTTTATTAAATTTCTACGTTAAACGAAGATAAAATTTGCTTTTTAAACTATTTCGAAATTGCGAATAGTTTTAGAGAAAAACGCATTTAATTATTGACACATCACGCCGTTCACACATCAACTGTATCGAGTCAAGTTTCACTTATCCCTTACTCTCAGCATATAAATAAGTATATTAGTTACGTTGGCCATTTAATATAGATCAAAACTATCTTTTCTGTTTTTCATTTTAATAAGTACTTTAGAAGTTGTTACAATATCAAAAAATCCTTGCTGTGAAACGCGCCTCGCGACGTTATGCATATACAAGCGAGTCCACCGCGCCCGCCTGCCTTACACGCATCGGTGGTTCAGTGGTAGAATGCTCGCCTGCCACGCGGCCGGCCCGGGTTCAATTCCCGGCCAATGCATTCTATTTAATTTTCATCACAGGCAGCCACGTAGTGCTTGCTTTTCATCAGAGACAGAATACCCTCTTCAGCATTAACCACAAGCTCGAAAAAAAAAAACCCGCCTGCCTTTATAGCAACGAAGATTTAGATGCGTTTGCACGTATTGGATAATTAGAGTTGAATGTATTATTTCAGCGCGATATATTTTTTGTAGTAGTTATTAGTAGGTAGGCTTTTGTTTATAATTTCTTCCGTTTAAAAATAGTCATTTAACTATCTAAAAATAGTCATTTAAATATATTTTAATAAGTACTTGAAAAGATTAGTAGCACAGATTTAAAGCGGTAGCGGTACCTACTAAAAAATCCTTGCTGTGTAAAACAATTGGAAAATCCTTATTGAAACTACGAAAATGCGGGTTGCATTAGGGTTTAATTAATTTTCACATTATATTAAGTGCTTTGCAAACATACATTATATGAATAATCCAGTAGTAAAAGCGGGCGAAGCCGCAAGGGGGTCGCTAGTTTTTAATAAGTTACAATAAAAATAAGCAAAGCTTCGTAAAATATCAAAATATATTAGTAAAACTACTTTTAAATCACATTTCGAGATCGGAAAACCTACAAAGTTGAAAGAAGTAGAGTGTTAATTAAATCTTTTGACTGAATAAAATCGTGAAATGCTGAAATTTTAAATCTAGTAGCGTTGGAGGCACTAATAGGCTGCGGCCGACGTCTTCTCGGGAAATGATCCGAACAAAACTAATTAATTAAAGAAATTCCTTTCTCTGGAAAGTTACTGAATGCCAGATAAATAATAGAATACTAAATTTATCTATGTAAATACAATTAATTTTATGAATTTCTTAAATATGTAGTAGCAGAGTCTATTCTTGAGACAGTCTCTTCTTCTAATTTGCTTTGTTAGACCATGAAAATTATTATTCTTCACCAAATACAATTTTATGTGAGTTATAAATCTTTATTTCGTTGGGATATTTCTATTTTAAGCACAAACAGAAAGAATATATTGACATTTTATATTTATATATCTTCTTAAAAGGGTCCAGTCATTTCTTTAAGATGCCAACTTGTTGATTTGTAAGAGCTTAGTAAATAGAACATTTCTTGAGTTTCTAAATACAATTAAGATCTCATCTTGAAAGTCAAGCAATTTTACCTATAGCAGGACTGTGCAAGTTCTTAACGTTGTAACAGTATTCGAAAGTTTTATCTTGATAATAAAGCCTACCCTTTCATAAAATATTCATTTATATATTTTAACTTTAAAGGTAGCATTTCATGAAATTTGATTAAAAGTTGTTGAAAAGCATAATTTGATTTAATAAAGTATATTAATTATCATGGAGCCACGAGTTCTGGCGAAAAAGGTTTTTGGAGACAAACAGACGGAGAAACGAGTGACAATAAAAGTATTTAGTTTTTGTCTATAAAGTATGTAGTCTTTTGAGAAAAAATAATTGAGCTTATTCTTAGCATAGTCGCAGAGAGTGAGGCAGAGAGTGTTAACGATATCTGAAGATAACATTAGATATATTATAGTAATATCTATCTATATATATAAAATCGAAAGGTCACTCACTCATCACGAAATCTCAGAAAGTACATATGCTAGGAATCTCAAATTTTGCATAGGAGTTACTTATAGGACATAGGTGCCCCCTAAGACGGGAATTTGCAATATTCGACTTCTAAGGGGTTGATTTTGGGGTTGAAAGTTTGTATGAAACTTCGTTACTACAAATGCTAGGAGTCTCAAATTTTGCATAGACGTCACTAGGACGTAGTCAGGGAGACAGTAATTAATAATAACATAATTCACGCTGGTGAAACCGCGAGCGGGCCGCTAGTATCTAATAAAATGATGTAAGAAAAGCTAAAGCTTTCGAAACCGTAAACACAAGATATCTAACAGCAATATGTCAAGATTTGCTCGTGTCGCACAAACCTTGCGATATCCACAACATAGCGCTGACGCTCGAGGCTATGAATAATAGTAGCTCCAGCCTTTGTTACAAGTCTTCTATAATATACCTTCATACAAAGGTATTATACAACGGTAGTTTAATTTTGCTTAACTATAATATTATGGCGCTATCAGAACTTTTTTAGCTTCACGCTTTATCCCGCACACAGCAGCGTACGCGAAAGGAACCTGTTAAGACAGTGCGTCCTCCATTTTCCGCCAAATTCTAGACTCTAAACGCCAGTTTGTTGGTTTAATCCCCACTCGAGAAAATGAAATATTTAACATTTGAGTTCCACTATTCAATAGGCAATGTCTCCGGAATTCGGCGCAAAGTGGAGAACAGAAGTATCTTAATTTGAATGGAGTGTCTTAACACTAGATTCCCACATTACCTCTGAATTTTACGGAATTTGTACAGAACCAAGAGTTCACTGTGAGAACACTGTGTTCCACTCATTCCGTCCAATTTTAAAGTCATTGTGTGTTGAATTGCAGTGCTTAACCCTGTGTTTTATCTTATTATTAGAAAGAAAAAATGAAAATAATACATTCCACCGATGGCAAATTGAAAAGAGCAAATTAAAGATATCTTCATTAAATTATATTAACCTTTTATTTTACTTGTGCTTGTGCTGAGTCAACACAAGCTTGTACATATATTAGTAATACTCACCATTGTATATTCAAAATGTAATTGTAGACGCTATTGATATGATGGCAGTTGAGCTACGAGTATGTGCTACGTCTGCGGTGATTAATGGTATCGATGTGACGTTAAGTGCTCTTGTAATACGTAGATACGAACTATGTTCATACATTAGTAATAGTAACGGTAATGAAATATTTTATACCGGCGAAGTGATTTGGTGCTCAACTGGCACGCTCGGAACACCATAATAATAAGAACGATATAATAATAATAAGAACAGAACAGAAATTTTTTATTTATAAATTATGATAATTTTATAAAAAATAAAGAATGGCAAAAAATATCTATGATGGAAATGTGAGCGGTAAGAGAGGTAAGGGAGACCTCGGTTGATCTTCGAAAACACAGTATCAAAGATACTGGAGGAAAGTCACGTAAAAAGCATGAGGACCCCCCGAAGGGCATGTATGACGAGGTTGATGAGAGTGGACGAGGCGAAAGAGGTATGTAGAGACCGTAGCGTTTGGCGCTCAGTTCTCTCTACCCCGCTAGGGATAAAGCGTGAAGCTATGTATTTATGTATGTATTTATAATTTTATCTGTTGAGTAACGGAACTTAACGCCGCATATCACTTAAAACTGGTGAACGTAAGATTTTGTTTTATTTTAAAATATTAAAAGCAAACTCTCGAATCGTTAAGCCGAATGGCAATATGATTTTTACAAACAAATTTCATCTAGAATCCGATGCATGTTGAAACATCGACCAACAGGTCAGCAACATGCAAAGTAATTGAAAACATAACTTTGATATTTTATAAAACTAATATTGATGATTTTTGCTATTGGATTAAATATACCTGCATATTTCCTATAAAACTAACAGGATTAAATTAAAGATTAAAATTTAACTTTGTTACTAAATATAGTGTGAAGCCATAGTCGCGTAGTCTTAAAGCATCTGACTGTAAATCCGATAGTTGTGGATTCGATCTTCACGCGGGGGAATGAATTATCATCATTAAGCCACTCTGGAAGTACAGGGCGCCGTGTCAGGTTCCCAAGTGTACCAAATTTGGACAGAAAGCGGAGAACGGAGTATTTTGCCAGAGAACGCCCGAGAATGTTTTATATCACAATTTTAAAATGTTGGTAAAAGACGTTTGATAAAGATTTACCAAATTAATTATTTTATAAATGATAGCACGCCTTGGGAATGAAATACTCGCTCCAGTCTGATTCAAAGGTATCATTGTCGCTAATAATTAAGTGTGATTTTGTAAATTAATTGATTAGGAAAAAAGCCTCATTTAATAAATAATAACTCAATCCCTCGAGTGGGGACCGAACCCGCCGCGTTACAGCCACACCCTCGTGTCCCTGGGCCATGACGACCTCATTCTAACCTCTTACTTTGAATAGAACTATTTGACTTTGACATAAGGTTCTCTCTGCCTGCTCTGTTATATAAAGCTATTTAAAAGATTTATTATTGCTAAATTTATTAAAATAAACATAATTACTAAACTACATATAATTACAGGTCATTATCAATAACTGAGTTTAGCAAACAGTTCAAAATCATCAGCCTGCTGCACAGAATTTATATGCAACGATATTTGGGGTAATTATCATTAGCTAACATAGTTAAACCTTATTCCAGGCGAATTTAGATTCCTGTGTTTACATTATACATAGGGGTGGGAGGTATAACACCGCAATTTATTAATAGCTTCAAGCTGAACCCCGCATAAGCCAAGGCAGAGGGAACCTGGGAACTCTAGTCACTTCGTTCTCATTAAAATATTTCCGTTCCCTCAACGGAGCTCAACGTCACGCTTTGCTCGTTAGAATACCGAGGATATGCAAATATTTCATTCTGGAAATCAAATCCACAACCATTATATTTAAAGTCGTACGCTTTATACCTTGCGCTACGACGGCCTAAATGACCTTGTTTCTTTCCGTTATATTTTAATAACCTTTACTTTACATAATACACTCCGTAAATTTAAGCATACTCTTAAATAAGTTACTAGAAAATTTCCACTATGCAAAGCAAATTTTGAAGCGTTCAGGTGATAATCATTAAGTCCCTTAAAGTCAAGAAAAATATTAACACATTTTTTTTGTAATCAATTACAACAAATTGGTAAAAATTTTGTACATTTTACGCAAAACTTTGTAAAGCTATAAGGTGAGCAGCTTAAAAAGTGTCGTCAGTGTTGTAATGAGGAACAGAGTGTTTTGACACTAGGTTCCCAGGTTCACTGCGTAGATGTGTGTATGTGCGGGATGTGCGTGAACCTTAAAAAAATAAAAACACATCAAATGATTTATCTTCCTTTGTTACATAACTCAAGCATCTCACACTCGTATTACAAAGGTAAAGAATGTTTTGTTCAGGTTTATGTTTTTGTTCACCTTCCATTTCTTACAATAAATAATTTCGAAGCTTTTGTATATTTACGCGAATTGCTGTTTGTTTTTTTTTGTAAATAAATATAAATAATAAAAATTGTACGTTACACGAGGATACGAACAAAAAGAGCAGAAGGCAACAATGATAATATAAATAATCTAGATAAAACAATCTTTATGTAGGGTATATGAAAAGATTATCTTTGTATATTTTAGAAGCATCATATTCTATTATATATGCGAGCATGCAGAGGGAACCTATTATTAAGACACTCTGCTCTCACACGATTTTCGGGCCATTGCATGTTGAGTGGCTAAATTAAATGTAACCTTTTGTCTTCTTATAGCGATTAAATAATTAATTGATGAATGAATCACTTCCTCGTTCCATGGTGATCGAGGGACTACCGCAATGGTCGTAGGTTCGAACCTACTACCTTCCCGGTTACAATTAGAGCTGCGCCAAAACAACCTGAACTAATATTTATATATGCGAGTTAATATAATGCTATACACACGAATATATAGCTTTGAAATACAAAATACTTTGTAGGCATTCATCAAATACGTCATTTTGTCATACTATAAAGTAGTCTTTTTAAAATATCTTTAATTCGTATCGAAGTATTATTATTATATTACTTGCTTAAATTATTATGTTCATTTATTTTACAATTTTGTATTAAAATGTAGTTAGCATTGAATTGATTTTATATTTCGTCTCACACTTTTCAGTTTTGTCAGTAGCCCCAAAGTGGCTAATTTGGCTCGACTCTGGCTTACTTCAACCGCTCCAAAGCTCCAGTTTTAACAAAATGCCCTTCATTCAGATAAGTATTTCAAAGCCGCTCGCCCAAAGCTCTCTAATCGAATCCAAGTATTTTATTTCATTTTTCAAACAATTGTTTATAATTATAATAATAGTTTTTGAAATATTTGTGTATTCTTTGGTCCTATAAAAAAAGATTACCACAAAAAAAATTCCAAGCATTTATCAAAGCTATTATGCTAAAGATATGTATGATAGATACGATATCATTCTGTTTTGTAGTTTCGACTAATTTTGAAATATAAGCATTTTAATTATGAAATAGTGATATAAATCACTAACTTTATTTCATTTCAGTAAATAGTAATTTTAGTTCAAAATTACCGCAAATAACTCTAAATTTTCTACTCACTTTATTTAATAGAGGCCCGTCGTGGCGCAACGGCACAATCGTGCGACTAACGTGACAGATAGTAAGTTCGATTCCCACTCGAAAGTGACAAACACAAGTGTTTTAAAGGGCATGGAGAAGGATGTCTTAACACTAGGTTTCCAGGTTCCTAGGTTGCTTGTGCTTACCCTGTTACGTGCTCGATACAGCGGGAGTTCAAATAAAAAAATAAAATAAACTTTATTTATTTAAAAACCAAATAGAATAATTTAATAATATTAACTAGAAAGCTACCTAGAAATGGTGAGAGCACTAATTAGCGATGGTCACGAGAATCCTTCCTAACGCTACGAACCAAGGAAATAAATTGAAACAGTTTCCTTGTTTTTGTAAAAATAACTTTCTTGTGAAATTTATTTTAAAGCAACCGCTGGACTAATAAAATTGAACGTGAAAAAGGAAATGAGAAAATGCTATAGTAGTTGTTCCACCCCGATCAATTTAACAGTTAATATTATTATTGCTATGTTTATGTTTATTGCTTACTTAGTTTAATTTAAAATAAGAGACATATTCTCAGCTTCACGCTGTATCCCGCAAGTAGGAGAGTAGGCATTATAATTAATTTAATATTTATTTAATTTTAATTTATTAATTTCATTTCTTCGAGTGGACATCGAACAAACAACTGACTGGCTCATAGAGAGAGATATTATTGTCAGTATTTTTACAAGCTTTTATTTAACTTGCCGTATTATTTAGACAAATTATATAGACTGGAGATGAAGCCGGAAGGTGGAAAAAGGAACTTCTGATAGGGAAGGTAGATAGGTCGTGGTTCGTTTGACCTTAAATAAAATTTGACCGGAAAAATACAAAAGCCTATTTAAAAAATAGAGGATTTTTATAATTAAGTAAATAATAATATAGTATTAATTAAATAAATAACGTTAAAGACTAATAGAGTTTCGTTAGTTTGTACAAAATTGAAAATGAACAAAAGCTGTGCTATACAAAAACTGTCAAATAAATTTCATGCGTCGCCGGAAAAACGATAATGGCAACATAATGGGACCAGCTTCCTCGCATGCTACAGTGTTACCATTTAATATTTGCCGTTTTAAAAGGGAAAAATTCCTTCAGCGTAAAGTTAGCTCCAATTTTAGGTATTTACTTTTAAAATATTTATAATACTTGACAAAGATATTGCTGTGGATTGTAAGCTATTCTAATTTACAAAATTTAAATTTTTAATTGTGTAATCAAAAGGATTTGATCGATAAATAAATTATTCTGAAAATTAAATAACAATCTATTTATCTATTAGTCAGTAATCAGTCAAATCCGTAAAAATATTCCCCTAAGTGGAATTTGAACTTGCTCCAGCCACTTTCCATCTTGTGATGACATAAGGTTTAAGCTCAAAATATTTCTACTAAAGTTTCTTTTATTTTACAACAAAATTAACTATAATTTAATTACCACGCTATAACTTGTCATTACTTTTATGGGTGTGACATAAACGCGCCACAGTCGCTCTGACCGCGCACCTTTACACCGTAACAAGGTTGCAAGCTTCGTTACTCGAATTTATTGGGTCTTTTATAGATATTTTTTATAGCAAATATACTACAAAAGAAAACATATATTTAATATTTTAATTTCTTCCCTCTGGTGTCGAATCAAAGTGCGTTTTTGAGTTTTACCTTAAGAATTTGGCGGAAAGTGGGGAACGGAGTGTCTTAACACTAGGCTCAATTCATACATTATGTGTTTTTTATTTTTAATAGATTATTTCTTTCTGTTATAAAATTAAGTGTTTTATATAAATATATTTAGATTTATTCGTTTAGTATGTATCTTTAACCATTTTAAATACCATAATGAAATTGTAATGGCAGAAAAGATGAAACAAAGCCGCAGTGAGATATACAAATAACAAACCTTATAAAAAAAAGTCATCGTACATACAAATAATAAGTTGCACAACTAAATAATTAATTTACACAAATAGAAAACTAAATTTACACTAGAGTTCATTAAGGGCTCCTTTCATAGAGATCCCCACTGGACAGGTTCACCTGTGTAAATCAATTAGCAGCTTGTCGTGCGAGTATTAACCGTAGAACAAACACTTAGAAATTTCGATATAGAGACACTTAAATAAATAAAGTAAATGCAAAAATGTTCTAGTTTCAAGACTTTATGAAGAACTGTATGTATCCTAAGTATTTCAATAATTATTAAATTAATAAAAAATAAATCAATTTAATTCTTAAGTTAATTTAATCAAACAAATTATCATTGGTAGGTACCAGATTATCGTCAATATCAATATAAACATGTTAGGCCGACGTGACCCGGTGGCTTAAAAGTGTAATTGTAACCGCGACGGTTATGGCTTCGGTTTCCATTCGTTGGAAATAATTGTTTTTTAATATTTTCATTTCTCCGCTCTCGTACTAAGACAAAGCGTGGCGTAGAATTCCGCCACTCAATACGTAATGAATCAAAAATTCGGCGGAAAGTAGCGAACGGAGTGCCTTAACACTTGGTTTGCTAGATGCGGGATACAGCGTGAAGCTGAAAAAAAAAACCATATTATGTTGCTATTTAAATGATAACTAAGCATTATAAATCTATAATAAAACTTCGAAGGAAAATTTCGAGCATACCGGAATTTAACTTGCGTCCTATTGCATATCATATTTGAACCAATATTAAATTTCCATGCTACAAATAGCTTCTCTTCGGCGTGGAAAGTTTAGATTCAGATTTATTTCATTGGAATAAATCTATACTTTTAGTTCCTTACAATTTTCATCGTTCGTTCGTTCGTTCTTAGAGGTTTGTACGTACTTACGTAAGTTAGTACGGTTATTAATATTTTTATTTCTTTGCTCTGGTGTCGAGGCAAAGCGCGGCGTTGAGTTCCGCCACTCAACACGCGATGAGTCCAGAATTCGGCGAAAAACAGTGTGAAGCTAAAAAAACCAGACACTGGATAAATTTGTAACAAGTTTTCTCTCACAGGCGTTTTAAAATGTTTGATTTGAAAAGGTGGAATTTTAGTTGTAACTAGTCGTTCCTGCGTTTATATTGTTTTTTTTTAAAGACAATAGACAATTATTATTTTTCATCTTTTATGAAAGGTGACAATAGCCATACAAAGGAAACTGTAATTAAAAAACATAAATCTAATTTAAAAAAATGTATTACAACAAAGAAGAAATCAAAAATTAAATTCGGCGGAAAGTGAATAAACAAAATGTTAATAAACAAAAAGTTTCTTAATAACAGGGCAAAGGAAATCTGGGAACCCAGGTTCCTTAGAAGAATCAGAATACAGCATAAAATGAAAAAAAAAAAGAAAATTACAGTAACAATGCTTTGATAATTATTTTTTCTCTCAAACACAAACGATATCGCCCCTCGTGAATATGTAGATGTATGTTAATTGGAGAGCAACGTTCAAAGGTAACAATCCATATTCGCATTGTTGTATAATGTAATAGAGTACGAAGAGTTACCTACGTATAATAGTTTTAGTTAAAATAAAAGAAATATTTTATTTATATCTTGTTATCATTTGTTAACTTTTGTTTTTTTGTTTTTTTTTATTATGTTTTTATTTTTTTTATTGGGTTGAAGTCTGCGATCAGGTCGTTGTAAGAGAAATTTAATTTTTTTTTCAGGGTGACTTTAGATGAAGCTCATAAGAAGAAATTTATCTGATAATAATAATTTAGAATTTGGTTTTTATACGTAGGAATAACATTTTAGTAGTTTATAATACTATGAATCATAATAAACCCATATTTTATTCATGCATGTAAAATGAAAGGTCAAAGAGTGATTTACGTACAAATTTTCACTCATCGTGAAGGTACAACGTCAAGTTCAAAATAGAACAGAATAGAGCTTTTTGAAAGTCCAGTCAACTTAAATCTACGTTCTTTTGTTACAGAGTGTGGCGGAACATTAAAAGTGCAGGTTGGTATTTCGAGCACTTTTCGACTTTACACGGAAGCTAAAGGCTAATTTGGCTCTTGCTAGCCATACAAAAGATTCAAATGAAATTTCAATTAATCTTTTAGAGAGCAACAGCAATAACAAAAACTTGTTTCGTGATTTTTTATAACCTTTAAACCTAGTGCAAAGACACTCCATTCCCCACTTTCCCCAAATTCTGGAGGCATTGCGACTCCAGAGCGAAAAATGAAAATATTAATATTAAATAAATATTTCACTTTCTCGAGTGGGGATCGAACTCACGACCAGTCGGTTTACATTCACACTTTGTGCCCTTGCGCCACGACTGGCCACTCATTTTGTATGAAATAAATTACAAATATAAGTTTTTTCCTTTATTTGAATTATAAGTTATCATTTTATGTCCAATTTCATAACTGTTAAGAGATTCACGAGAACTATCCTAAGCATTTTGATTTCAAATCAAATATAATAAACACTAAATAATGTTTTTGTAAAAATTCCTCGTAGTTTCATATTAAAATCTTTTAAAGAATTTTATAGCCATTTTCCTGAGAGTTATTTCTATGCTAATAAGGATGTAGTGGTTACGGTCCAAAATATAGAATGAGGTTGTGAAATATTATATAGGAAGTAAAGGGTAAAGATGTGGCAAAGATCCCAAAAGTTTCGCGGCCTTTTCTTGTGGTCATACTTATTGGGGGCCTATTTATAATTCAGACTACAATCAACCTTACTAAATGGGCATCGTTTATCATGAGAAAATTAAACTTTAGTTTTAGTTTAGCTTATACGAGTAGCCCTAGGAAAACATTAATAAAACGTTATATATGATATTTAAATATAAGTATTATATTTTGTGATTGCTTTTAAATATTAAAAATGAACCTTCAAACTTCGTATCTTTCGGACTTCACTGTTAAAGCGATCGATAGTTGTGAGTTCGATTCGTACTCCACCACACATAGCAGGGTAGGCAGAGAGAACCAGGGTAGACGTTTGCCTTGTCCTTTTTCCATAAAAAAAAGAGAGAGAGAACAATTAGAATTGAAACACTCCGTTCTCCATTAAGATATCTTCGTTTCTGATTTTCCGCTGAATTAAAGTATAATAGCAATAAATAAATCACTAAATAACAAGTATATACATATAATATGTAAAATAGCAATTTTGGTATAAAAGCTTATTAGTTTACACTAAATAAGAGAAAATGCACATATCCTTTACGTTGTAGCATATCGTGGTGTACGTTAAATGAATTAATTAAGAAATCTGACGGCGTATACGTTGTTGGGAAGCATTTCCTTAGTGAGTTGGTTTTAAATATTAACTTGGTATTCTTTTAAATTAACTTGTATATATATTTAAAATGTTATTTTAGAAAGAGTTTACTTTATTGTGTCATTAAGTTTAAGATGAAAATAATAATAAAAACATTATAGCTATATATATTTTTTCTTCTTAATCTCAATTTTTTGATTGGCGAAGGAAAAGTAAGCGGTAAGATAGGTACGTGGAGACCTCGGTTCACCTTCAAAAACGCAGTATTGTTGATACTGGAGGTCACGGTCACGTAAAAAGCAAAGACTCCCCAGGAGAGCATACGTGAAGAAGTTGATGACAGTGGATGAGGGAAAAGAGGTATGCAAAGACCGTAGCGTTTTGGTATCCCGTTCTTTCTACCCCGTTAGTGATACAATGTAAAGTTATAAAAAAATATCCTTAAAATTTTATATACATACTAGCGGACGCGCGCAGCTTCGCCCGCTTATTTGCACCCTTAGGGGTGAATCCTAATTAACCATGAAATACGTGTTCAATAAAATATTTTTAAGAGTCTAAATTTCAAATCTTATAAAAATCGGTGGCCATTTTAATTTTTTTCCATACAAACTTTCAACCCCTATTTCATCCCCTTAGGAGTCGAATATTGCAAATTCCCGTCTTAGCGAGCACCTACGTCCTATAAATAACTCCTATGCAAAATTTGAGATTCCTAACATATGTAGCTTCTGAGATTTCGTGATGAGTGAGTGACCTTTCGATTATATATATATATATATGTNTAATATATATA
>HE668308.1:0-18327 GCA_000313835.2 Heliconius melpomene melpomene
GGGTACTAGCGTCTTTAGCCGTGCCCGTACATGACACGGTAGCCCTTGCCCACTTGTCGCAGGTGTAGGGCGATGTGCCTGCGCGTCGTTTTGCGGCGACGCCCTAGCCGTACCCAGTCTGTTGTTTTGTCGGTCCATATAAGTGGCGGTTGGCGGTTTTTAAATGGAGCGACTGCCGTCTGACCTCCAAAACCCCTTTGTGGGGAAAAACCGAGGAAGGGAGAGGAAAATAGAGGGGTAGGATAGGTAGAAGGAGGGAGCTAAGGGAAGGAGGGGGGGGAGTTAGGACACCATTCTTACGGACTGGATAAGGATGTAAGAGTGGCAGCTCGAGGATCCGGGGTCGCGTACCCGTATGCCCACAAACAAATATCGGACAGATATTAGTCAGGACATCCTCTGGATTAATGGAGTACTAAAGTATTATTAAATGTTACTCTTAAACGAAAAGTCTTTATACTAGGTTCCCTTTACTTACCGTGGTATATAGGGAATACAGCGTGAAAGAAAAAAAATCGAACTAACAACCACCTTGCTTAGCCAGAAGCTAGCTTATAGATAGTGTAAGAGGAAGTTATATGCATATAATATGAGTACCCGTTGGTATAGTGTCACCAGCGTGGAGTGGCTGAGTTACGCGGCTACGCTGTTCCCGACAAAGTGTATCTGGCCGTGTGCCAGTCCACAACGTCCGTTATTCATACTTTTATTGCGTAATTCGTTTCAAAAGCCCTTAATTTTAATATGAAAACATCTGATGTGAAATATTGCTTGACCTATTTCTTGAACATTTTACCCGGTTTTATATTTCACCCGTTTTCGGAGTTCGTTGCAGATTTGCGGCCGAAAGAAATTTCTTTAATTCATGTCGCTGTTTTGCAAAGTTAGTGCGGCGATGTAAACTAAACTTATATAATGTTATACTGGGCTTACGTAAATACTTCTATTTGAAAACTAAATTTCCGTAATTTATGCACAGGCCAATCTTATGATATAAATTTTATGTACTTTATTAGTATTATATACATTTGGACCAACTGTGACGGTAAATAAATAAAAAAAATAAAGGTGGTTATGTTTGAATTAACGTGTTAGAGTTGAATACTGGATTTGAACCAATGACCAACCGTCACGAAACATGATACTGCGGCGTTAAATACCGGCAGTGTATAGGCGCGGATGTATAATACTAGGTTCCCTTTGCTTACTTTGCTATATACAGTATACTACCTAAAGCTATAAAAATATTGAGATAAATAAATATTTATTTATAAAAATTTATAATAAATAATTTCGTTAAAAATTGTGTTTCAATTAATTGCAACGTAGCTTAAGGGCTTAATTGTACTAATATAATTGAGGACTGCAAAACATGCGCTTATTTTCTATTCTACTGTATTAATATTTCTAATATAACTATTATATTCATTATAAAATTTTTAAATTTATTTTCCATGTTAAGTTTTAAAAAAGGTATAAAAAATGAGACCTATGGCTTAGTGGCTAGAGTTTAAACGGCTTAGAGTCCACTGTACAAAGTCCAATATCCAAATAACTCATATAAGTAATATCCTAATTATAAAAACCAAACAACTCTTTGAAATCTTATATAAAGTTAATATAAGCTTACGAAGCTTAAATTAACTGCTGAAACATCCCTCAATTACGTATGAAAATGAGCTTTCTTAGTAAATATAGTTGATTCAACATTTAGTTCTAAGTAAGATTTAATTAAGCCTCCATTCACACAGGCCGCAGGTACTCGTGGACGCGGTAATTACCCGCAATCGATTGATTTCTATTAAGCTAGTGTGTTCTATTGAAATGTTTGTAATTGTTTAACCCAAGTAAAATCTATTTATGTTAGAATGTGATTACATATGTTTCCCGAATATTCGCTCGAGGAAATGAAAAATTTAATATTTTCATTCCGTTGCTCTGGTAATGAGGCAAAGTGCGGCGTTAAGTTCTACCACTCAACATGGAATATTTCCAGAATTCCGCGGAAAGTTCTGAACGGATGATGAACTGTCCCCCCCTGTGGCTTAGTGTTAAGACATTCCGTGCTCCAGCAGCTTGTTAAGTGGCGGCATTCAAAACCACGATTTGTCTTCTAAACTAATCTTCAAATCGAACCCATAAGCATTACGTTTAGAGTAAGACGATGTGCCGCTACGCCAAGACGGCCTCTATACCGTAGTAGCAATTTTTAAATAAAATGAAAAGAAATGCATCTTTCATGTCACTGAGTGCAATATTGGAAAACATTCCGCTCCTACTTTGCAGCTTATTGATATTCCTTTCAGGGAATTTATTTATAATAAATGGATATGGCTCTGTCGTAGAATAGCTACATGTTTCTAATATTACCTAATATGTAAGATAGCGTGGTTTTTAAGTAGTTTAGTAGCTAGTGCTTAGTTTCCCCACTTTCCACTAAATATTAGACGTCGTTTTACGTCTATTATTTCAACTTCCTACTATTGTTTTTATTATTTCAACTTCCTACTACTTTTTTTATTATTTCAACTTCCTACTACTTTTTTTATTATTTCAACTTCCTACTACTTTTTTTAAAAACTCTCTTAAAATAACTATTATATTATTTTCATATTCATTCATTACATACAAACATACATTCTCATACAATTGGCGCTCGTCCAGTCGCTAGCTCGTGGTTAATGCATCCTGTACGGAAAGCCTGACACACTGCGAGTCACTCCTAACTGCAGTGAGTTAGGAGTGATTGTTCATTATTTTTGTTAGAGCCACACTAGATGACGAATGTGTCTATTTATTCCTTTTATTAGTACTTAAAGTTAGGTAACAAGTTAGGTAAATATTCTATCGATAAGTTATAAGCTAATTTGGACTAAGCTTAGTTCCTTGTCTTTACTTTTACTTGATATTTACTTTTTATTTATACGGATATTTTTAACAGTACTTATTATAGTCGGGGCGGTATCATCGAATATTACTTAATAAATAAACATTTTCCTTTCCTCATTCTTGTAATAAGACATAGCGGAGCGTTAAGTTCCACCACCACACCCAATGTCTCGAAAATCGAATATTGCACCGGGAACGTGTAAGGGGAACGTGAGGTTCCCTCTGCCTTCCCTGCTATAGGTACACATAAAATATAAACCTACGACCACGAGTAGTCAATATACGATATACCTACATACTACTAAGAACTAAATAAACATGTATCTTCATCTAACAAGCACATGCCAACAGACACTAGCGAAGTGGGAACTCGTTCAAACTTTATTACTGTGTCACTTACGTTAACTGTACTGAATCACTCGTCAAACTTATATTACTCTCGGAGCTGGAATCATTTATTTACTGTATTATTATTCTCGTATGGAATTAGACATCTATAAATGTAAATATTTTATATTTATTACTTGAGGCCGTCTTGGCGCAGGAGTGCGACTGTAAATACGAGGGTTGTGAGTTCAATTCCCATGTGTCGAGTTGCATAACTACGTCACGCAATTACATTTATTTGATTTTCATAAAAATGTGTCAATAAAATAACGTAATGCAGATTTTATATGTAAATACGTAGATTGTTTATGGAATTCACTCTTGTGTAGTTTTCAGGCATACGTTCAGGTTAATTTACAAAGTTACGTAGAGATTCCTGAAGAGAATCAAAATTTATTCTGCCAAAAGTCTTACCTCGTGTAGGGCGGGATTTCCAAAAAATCCTTTTAAGTATGTAAGCTGATAAATAGGATATAATTTACAATACAAATAACGGAAAAATATAAATAAAAAATATTTTGATGTATTCTAAAACATTACACCTATACTTCCAAAAAGTATTCGCCTCAATTTTAAAAGACATCGCCTGTTGTATCTAACTCACAGGCAAATCTCTTGTGTCTTTTCCATACTATTTTCGCAAAGTAAATTGTACTTTTATGTTGTGAACGACGATAAATAAGATAAGAGAAATAAGCGAGTTTTCACCTAACGCATATCCTATATCTTATAAAACAAAGTCGCTTTTCGTGTCTGTTTGTTGTTTCTAACTCTTCTTCTTCTAAACCACCCAACGGATTTTGATGCGGTCTTCACCATTAAGTCGAGTGCTTTTCGTAGAAGGTTTATATATAGTTTATTATTTGTACATTCTTATGTAAATTAACATAAATACGATAAATGTGTATAAAGTCCTACCCGTTGAGACACTTTCGCGCATGCGCTGCTCTAATGGTAAGTACTACATGAAAAAATGTACTGGAGTATTGTTCCTCTTAATAAGATCTACAAAAAAGTCCGCGAGAGCATATTCGTATCTATTAAGAATAACGTGAAATGATCATTTTTCTGTCTAAAAATAATAATTTCAATATATTTTTTATTGTAAGGGATATTTTCCCATAATGGTATTAATCCTTATCCTTTAAAATACTTTATTAATTTTCTACGTTAAACGAAGATAAAATTTGCTTTTTACAATATTTCGAAATTGTGAATAGTTTTACAGAAAAACGCATTTAATTGTTGACACATCCCGCCGTTGATACATCAGCTGTATGTTACTCAAGTTTCACTTATCCCTTACTCTCAGCATATAAATAAGTATATTAGTTACGTTGGCCATTTAATGTAGACCAAAACTGTCTTTTCCTGTTTTTCATTTTAATAAGTACTTTAGAAGTTGTTACAATATCAAAAAAATCCTTGCTGCGAAACGGCTCGCCACTCGCTATGCGTCTGCCGTGCCCGCTTGCCTTACACGCATCGGTGGTTCAGTGGTAGAATGCTCGCCTGCCACGCGGGCGGCCCGGGTTCGATTCCCGGCCCATGCATTCTATTAAATTTTCCTCACAGGCAGCCACGTCGTGCTTGCTTTTCATCAGGGACAGAATACCCCCTTCAGCATTAACCACAAGCTACGAAAAAAAAAAAACCGCCTGTCTCTATAGCAACGAAGATTTAGATGCGTTTGCACGTATTGGATAATCGGAGTTGAATGTATTATTTAAGCGCGATATATTTGGTTTCACATTTTTTGTAGTAGTTATTAGTAGGTAGGTTTTTGTTTATAATTTCTTCCATTTAAAAATAGTCATTTAACTATCTAAAAATAGTCATTTAAATATATTTTAATAAGTACTTGAAAAGATTAGTAGCACAGATTTAAAATTACTACTAAAAAATTCTTGCTGTGTAAAACAATTGGAAAATCCTTATTGAAACTACAAAAATGCAGGTTGCATTAGGGTTTAATTAATTTTCACATTATCTTAAGTGCTTTGCAAACATACATGACATGAATAATCCAGTGGTTAAAGCGGGCGAAGCCGCAAGAGGGTCGCTAGTATTCTATATAAACTTGTATTTTCATATAAAAAAACAATCAGCTTCACGCTGTATCCCGCTCACATCACGGTAGGCAGAAGAAACATAGTGTTAACACACTTCGTTCTCCACCTTTCGATGAATTCTGGAGGCATTGCGTGTTGAGTGGCAGAACTTAACAGAAAAACGGGAATATAAATTTAAGTAAATATTTCGTTTCATCGAGTGAGGATCGACCCTACGTCGTGCCCCTGCACCATGACGGTATGAGCTTTTATGAATAAAAATGTATTAAAAAAAAAGCTCATATTCCCTTATTTCTATCCCAACCATTTAATTAATACTAAAATATCACATAACAAAAGGAAAATCAACAATTATATAACAAAACATACTTAAATTGAAATACATTAATAATGAACGCCGGTAATTTAAAATAAACAATGGAAATCCTAAAACGATTTACAACGTGACGCGACGCACGGATCCAATTAACAGAATCATACGTTCCTGTAAATTAATATTTAATATTTAATTCTCGCTCGATGCCCTCGTGACTGTTGTTTATTCAATTCATAATAAAATAATAAAGTTTTAACGTAATAAAATTAATAAATAGTGAGAATAGTAGCGATCTATTCTAAGTTTCTATTGCATCCCGCAAACAACAGGGTAGATAGAAGGAACCTAGTGTTTTGACACTCCATTCCCCATTTTCAGTCAAATTCTAAAGGCATTACAATCAACGCCGTGGTGTGCTTCGACACCAGAGCCAGACCAGCCAGACCACCAAAAGTACAGACAGTATTCGTATAGATAGAAGCGATACAAAAGAAAAAAGCATATTACACATTACAGGGTAAGCTCACTAAGTCTATTTATGAGATGGGTGACCAATTTCAAAGTAATCTGTTCACACAGCATCCTGCCGTGAGTGACGTTTCTTTACCCATTGATTTAGCACTTCTAAAAAGGATATAAAGCGCTTAAACATCAAAGGTGGGGGCGATGACAACTGGATCCTGTTATCCTGGGTAGTTATTTAATTATTTGGTGTGATAAAAAGGGGGTTAACTAGGAAGCCGATGGTTATACATGTTGGCAGTTCAAATTTTAATTAGGAAAACATTTTTATTTATAACTAGCGGACACGTGCAGCTTCGCTTGCTTTTTTAAGGGTGAATTCTAGAAAACCATGAAACACATGTTCAACTAAATATTTTTAAGAGTCTAAATTTCAAATTTTATAAAAATCAGTGGCGATTTAAAGATTTTTCCATACAAATTTTCAACCCCTTATTTGCACCCTTAGGGAAAGAATTCTAAAAAACCATGAAACATATGTTCAATTAAATATGTTTAAGAGTCTGAATTTCAAATTTTATAAAAATTGGCGCCAATTTCAAAAAAATCTATACAAACTTTCAACCCCTTATTTGCACCCGTAGGGGGAGAATTCTAGAAAACGACGAAACACGTCTTCAATTAAATACTTTTAAAAATCTAAATTTCAAATTTCATAAAAATCGGTGCCAATTTTAATTTTTTTTCATACAAACTTTGAACCCCTATTTCACCCCTTTGGGGTTAAAATTTTTCAAAATCCCTTCTTAGTGGATGTCCAGATTACGAAAGTAAACATCTGTCCAAATTTCACGTTTTTACCATAAGCGGTTACGGCTGTGCGTGCGTCTTACCTCAGTCAGTGAGGACAAGTCCTTTTATATATATAGATTATACAAAATTCGAAAAATTAAAAAGAAAATAAACTATCTAAAGTTTATTTTCTATTTGATTTTTCGTTGACTGCTAAGAGCTCTGTCCCACTGTCACCCACATTTATATACACTCTTGTATTCCCCTACTTTGTATCTGAAATGGTCCGCCCATACACTCCGCCTGAGAACGAATGATAGTAGTTTACTAAACGGCGCGGAAAATATACCTACTTTAGCCAAACCAAGGCCACTCGCTGATACGACGTATTTTGTACTATTGTTGCATATTATTTTCTTTTCGAGGAGTTGGAGAAAATTGTTTTGTTTTTTTCGTCTGTCTGTGTTTAATAAAACTGATATTTATTATTTGAATTCAATGTGCACGTTTTACGTGTTAGAATGTCAGTAATAAGTATAAGTTGAATATAAAACGGCAGCCATTTTGTTTTTTTTGTCAGTTCTCTTAAATTCTAAAGCTTCACGCTGTATCCCACACACAGCAGTTTAGGCAGAGAGGACCTAGTGTTAAGACACTCCGTTCCCTACTTTATGCCGAATTCTAGAAGCATTCCTTGTTGAGTGACAGAACTCAACGCCCCGCTTTGCCTCGACACCAGAGCGAAGAAATAGAAATATAAATTTAAATAAATATTGCATCTTTTCGAGTGGGGATCGAACCCATAACCAGTCGGTTTTACAGTTACACTCTGTGCCCCTGCGTTACGACTGGTCTCTAACAAATGCATGACTATAACATTAGACAGATAGACCATTAGATTCTAGATCATTAAGTACTCAGACAGAGTGAGCAAAGTCTACAAAATTGGGTTTTTTTTTGTCCTATATAGCGAAATTCTACTATATAAGAATTCTACTATTTAGTAAAAACAATGAATAAATGTAAACAGCAAATAAATTATAGAATATAGTAGAAACGTTTTCATTGGGACAGCAGGCATCGCACAGCATCAGTATAACAGATCGCGCCCCCCGCTAAGATAAATGTGCAGATTTGTTCTAACACCCGCGGCGCACGAATTTCATTATACGAGCTTATTATGAAATTAAGACGTAAATATGGCTTTTATTTACTGGTACGAATGTAGCTTAGTTCAATTGTCACAAATTTGTGACAGTAAACGCGACTGGTTGAGGGTTAACACTAGGTTCCCTCTGCCTACCTTATGGTGTGCGGGATAGAGCGTGAAGCTGATTTTTTTAAAATTAATATGCCACATATACGAGTATACCACTCAAGGCGAAACTTGTGTTATAAATATACGTACGAATCCAATTCCGTGTATTGATTAAATAATCGTGTAGTTCAAGCGGATGAAGCCGCAGGCGTGTGACTAGTTTAAATAAAAAACATTTATAATTCAGAACTAAAATTGCAGAATTAGATAAAACTCTTATTACCAGAACTTGAGAATTAACTCAAAATTTCCAGTCGAATTATTCTAATTGTGTTAACTAGCATCAGTACTGAACTACGAAGTGTGTCACATCCTCGCCGCGAACTGTTCTCAAGTGAGCACAGTACAGTGTACAGTGTGCTCGAGCTCCGGAAACAAGCCTCGATGTACGACTCGGTGTGAGGGTCGCGTGAACTTTGTACCAGTTGTATGTTGCCGCTAGTTTATTAATTAGCCTCCAGCTGATGAGGATTCTACATGTATTCCAGATTATCGGGAAATATGATAAACCAAGTTTAATCTAAAAGTAAATTTTATGAAGTAGAATATTATTAATATTCCGATCTCTACATTCTGCCTAATTTTCGCGATATTTCATGATGAGTAGCGAAACCTAGGGAATGAAAATAATTAAATTCCCCTGTGTGGGTATTTACAACCATTAAATTTACTGTTAGATGCTGTGTAGAAGTTTAAAATGGATTATAATAAAAAAAATCCCTACAAACAAAAAGAAAAGAAAAGGGTCACTATCTCATTCGGTACAGATAATTTAGACGCCACCATCAGATCTTTAGATCTCGGCTATCCAATTTAGTTCACATCGAGAGCAAACATCGACGAGCGGGCGATAGTACGAACTGCGGATAGCCACCGTCCGCTCGTAGATCAATCTACAAATGTTCCGCAAATACACTGAGATTCTGTCAGTCCGAGCGATTTCGCCCTTAATTCAACTAGATGAATCAAACAACACCCTTATCACACGTTAAGGGTGGAAAAATACCCTTTCTTTTTCATTGTCTTGGAAAAGTTGAGATGTGGTTGTAATATGAGAGGAGATTGTTAGTAACAAATAATAGAACTATTTGGAGTGAAATTGATACTTTTCAAGCATCGCGTTCGTACAAAAACACACTGTGGTCGCCATGAACGTATCATTATATATATTTACCCAAACCATAAAATTTACGAAGCTACTATTCGAACTATACCTATATTATAAATTCGAAAGTAACTCTGTCTATCTGTCTGCCTGTCTTTTACGCAATCAGGCCCAAACCGCTAATTCAATTGTGATAAAATACTCATATAGAGATACTTGAGGGTCTCGGGATGAACATAGGATACTTTTTTTCTCATATTTGTAATATTATTGATATATACCAATATATTAAAATACTAATTTGACATGCAATTTATTCCGCCATGTTAAATAATAACTGTCGGTATGCGACCGTTGCTAAGCAACGATTTGCAAAGTTTGTTGTTATAAAACGTCATCCAAAATGAGCTTGCTTAACGCATCTCTCTATTGAAAACTGAAAATAATTTCATAAATATATTTAACAAATATTCGTATAGTTCAAGCGGACGTAACCGCGTTCGGGTCCACTAGTAAAGAATAAAAGTCAAAAGGGCCTTCAATAAAAAAATATTAGAATAATTTCAGCAATGAGATAATATTGTGACACATTTTAAAGCAAAACAAAAGTAGGGCAAAAAAAACGAGGCGCGACCTTAAATTCAGTATTTTTTTCTTACAAAATAAACATATACACATTCGAAGTAATAACAGCGTAAATAAAATTCTTCACATGCACCTAATTAACTGCTCCGACTGCCCCAATTCCTTCGCGTGGTATTAAAAATGTTTCATGAAACAATATGGAACGACTCCCGAAATATACGTAAATTACAATTGGTAAGTCATGCTATTTCATTTGTAGGGTTAAGTATTTTAAATTGATCAAAATAGTATATAGGGCCGTAGGTACAAGGGTGCGACTGTAACGAGATGGTTGTGGGTTCGATCCCCACTCGAGGAAATTAAATATTTATTTACATTTATATTTTTATTTCTTTGTTCTGATCTCGAGGTAAAGAGCGGCGTTGAGTTCCGTTACTCAACACTTAATGCCTCCTGAATTGGGTGGAAAGTAGGGAACGGAGTGTCTTAACACTAGGTTCTCTATGACTACCCTGCTGTGTGCGAAGTATAGCGTGAAGCTAAAATAGTATTTAAGTTTATACAACGAAATGCTCTATCGACTAGTAAGTGTTTATTATTTATATATACATCTATCGCAAAATTATATTTTTTAAAAAATAATTGATGAACTTTCAATTATAACTTTTTTTTTTTAAAAAATAACTGTTTTCTTAAAAAAAATTACGATTTAGAACCCCGCTTTTTGGGAATTGTATAAGAGGTGCGGGTTCAAATCCTCTCCTCGAAATAATCAAATAATATTAAGAAAAAGAAAATACTTAGTTTTAAATATTAAGCAGTTGTACGGAACATTTCATTTAAATTTGGACTTGTGCGCAACTATTTTCCTCTCCATTCGATTTTAAAGGGTTATTGCTGTATTTCTCTTGTAGTCATTTATCTCTATTATATTTAAGATGAATTGTTGTGAAAATATTTATTTTATACCTTTTTTTATTGTACTTTATTGTAAGTAAAATTTGAAGCAGTTTTAAGTACTGGATTAACAAATAATTTATGTAGAATATTGTCACTTATGGCGCAATGAGACAGCATCAGATTGTAAACGTAATGATTGTAGGTTCGATTCCAAATTAGGGAATCGGTTAAGTGCGGAGTTCTGCCGCTCGACACGCAGAGTCTCGGAACATAGGCGGAAAGTGGGGAACGGAGTGTGTTAACGATAGGTTCCCTCTATCCCGTTATGAGAAAAACTCATCTATCATAAGTCATGTTCAAATATATTATTCAATTTTGAATATTTTTATACAATTAAAATGTAAAAACATAAAATATAATATCCGTAGTGGATTTCGCTTTCCATAATAAACGAACCAACTAAACATTCGGCAATCTGAGTCAACAGGAACCGCGTTTCCATAAAAGTGTAGGTAACGGGAAGTCACCGTATTAGCTCGTGTGCACCAATATTTAGTAAACAGGGAACGTTGCGAGGGAAGTTTTGCTAATATACTTCCATTAGCGCCCTAATGCTCGCAGTTACGGATTAAACGACCGTTTGAAATACCGACGGATCCACAATATTTACTGTTTTATAACTAGCTTTTATTATTATTATATGGTTAGGTGCTTACTGTGGTCCATGAGTTGTTTTAATAGTGAGAAATGGTGTGAGGAAAGATAGGAAGGAATATAGTTTCAGTAAAATTATATAAATATTTTGAAATTAATGTATTTTGTCAGCTCATTATAATAAAGAAATATAAATAAAACTAGCGACCCTCTTGCGGCTTCGCCCGCTTATACTACTGGATTATTCATATAATGTATCATTTGCAAAGCACTTAAGATAATGTGAAAATTAATTAAACCCTAATGCAACGCGCATTTTCGTAGTTTCAATAAGGATTTTCCTATTGTTTTACACAGCAAGGATTTTTTAGTAGGTACCGTAATTTTAAATCTGTGCTACTAATCTTTTCAAGAACTTATTAAAATATATTTAAATGACTATATATATATTTAGATAGTTAAATGATTATTTTTAAACGGAAGAAATTATAAACAAAAACCTACCTACTAATAACTACTACAAAAAATGTGAAACCAAATATATCGCGCTGAAATATTACATTCAACTCCAATCATCCAATACTATATATAGACGCAGGCGGGTTTTTTATTTTCGAGCTTGTGGTTAATGTTGAAGAGAGTATTCTGTCCCTGATGAAAAGCAAGCACTACGTGGCTGCCTGTGAGGAAAATTATATAGAATAGCATCGGCCGGGAATCAAACCCGGGCCGGCCGCGTGGCAGGCGAGCATTCTACCACTGAACCACCGATGCGTGTAAGGTAGGCGGGCGCGGCGGACTCGCTTGTATAAGCATAACGTCGCGAGGCGCGTTTCGCAGCAAGGATTTTTTGATATTGTAACAACTTCTAAAGTACTTATTAAAATGAAAAACAGTAAAAGACAGTTTTGATCTACATTAAATGACCAGCGTAACTAATATACTTATTTATATGCTGAGAGTAAGGGATAAGTGAAACTTGAGTAACATACAGCTGATGTGTCAACGGCGGGATGTGTCAACAATTAAATGCGTTTTTCTCTAAAACTATTCGCAATTTCGAAATTGAGTAAAAAGAAAATTTTATCTTCGTTTAACGTAGAAATTTAATTAAGTATTTTAAAGGATAAGGATTAATACCATTATGGAAAAGTAACCCTCACAATAAAAAATATATTGAAATTATTATTTTTAGACAGAAATATGATCACTACACGTTATTCTTAAAAGATAAGAATATGCTGTCGCGGAGTTTTTTGTAGATCTTATTAAGAGGAATAATACTCCAGTACATTATTTTCATGTAGTACTTACCATTAAAGCAGCGCATGCGCGAAAGTGTCTCAACGGGTAGGACTTTATATACATTTATCGTATTTATGTTAATTTACATAAGAATGTACAAATAATAAACTATATATAAACCTTCCCTGAGAAATACTCGACCTAATGGTGAAAACCGCATAAAAGTCCGTTGGGTGGTTTAGAAGAAGAAGAGTTAGAAAGTTCAGACAGACACGAAAAGCGACTTTGTTTTATAAGATATAGGAAGGATAGTAAGACCGTCGTAGGTTAGCAGCATAACGTCTGGCTGTAAGCGCGACCCGAGCGAATAAGTTATTTTCATTATCTCGCTCTGGTGAGAAGACAGCGGCCAGTGTTGAGTTTCGCCACTCAACACGAAATGTCTCGAAATTTAAGTGGTGTACGGGAACCGCTCGTAACATTCACAACCCTCATAAAACTAGACTTTTACTTACACTGCTATATGCGGGATAAAGAGAAAAACTAAGAGAAATTTTCATAAAGTTATTTTGTATTTTTGAAAGAGGAGTGATGTGCTAGTTTTTCTTTTTATAATATTTTTTTTATAATTATTTAGCTTTACGTTGTAGACATATAGCAGGGTAGGCAAAAGGAATCTAGAGTACTTAGTGTTAAGACACTTCGTTCGTATTAAGCTACTTCCGTCCCGTATATTTCATCAAATTTTGGAGGCATTGCGTGTGTGGCTTTGCTTTTCATGGCCAGAACGAGGAAATTAAAATATTAAATATTGCATTTCTTTGGGTGGGAATCGAACCCAAAACTTTGTTTAGATTTGCATACTTGGGCGACTGCTGGCCTCATCTGGTTTAGATTATTGACATACAAATATACATATATGTATTTATAATATTATATTATATACAATAATCTATCTATATATATAAAATCGAAAGGTCACTCACTCATCACGAAACCTCAGAAACTACATGTGCCAGGAATCTGAAATTTTGCATAGGAGTTACTTATAGGACGTAGGTGCTCGCTAAGACGGGAATTTGCAATATTCGACTTCTAAGGGGTTGTTTTTGGAGTCGAAAGTTTGTATGAAACTTCGTTACTACAAATGCTAGGAGTCTCAAATTTTGCGTAACGTCACTAGGACGTAGTCATGGAAACAGAAATTAATAATAACATAGTTCACGCGGGTGAAACCGCGAGCGGGCCGCTAGTGTATATATATAATTAACATAAGACGTTTATTTAGTAACAAGCTGCGTGCCCGCGGCTTCGCCCGAGGATTTATGTTGTAGCAAAGTATTAGAATGTTTAAAAGTCCTCCTGACCAAATTAATGTTTAATTCAACAGTATGTTTTATGCGTTATCTAGATACTTTAGTACGTACCATTTGTTGACAATAGATAGCGTTACATGTGTCTATTTCTACTATCTCATATATGAACTTCTTAAAAATTAAAATACTACTTTTGATAGAGTGAAGCGATTACAATGAAATAAAAACTAAAACCGTTTCTGAGTTACTTATAATTTTTATGTATACAAGTTGCTTAAATTTGTTGTGTACCTTTTACGTGATACGTGTTCACATAAACAGACAAACACACAAACAGACAAAAATTCGAAAAATGCTGGAAATGGATTCTGTTAGTTATCCTTTAACACACTAGCTAACTTTTTTTTTTTAATTTCAATATACAGAAACGACTTTTCTACAGAATTATAATAAGTATAGATATAGATATTTAGAGCACACCTGCTAAGCAATCAATATGCATAATGCAGCGTCTCATCTAATACTACACAATGCAGTTGATTTAGTCATTGTGAGCCAGTTAATTGATTACTACGCTTATATTATACCCTACATAATATGTAAACAAATGTTATAATTGTAGAGTTTGTTTGGTAGAACGCTCTAATCTCAAGAACTACTGGTTCGTTTGTTTTTGTTAATTTTTTTTGTTACCAAAATACTTATCTTTGAGGCAGCGGCGGTGTAACTGTAACGCGATGGTGTGGTGATGGGTTCGATTCCCACTCGAGGAATTGAAATATTTATTTACGTTTATATTTCCATTTTTTCGCTCTGGTGACGAAGCAAAATCGCGGCGTTGAGTTCTGCTCCTCAACACGCAATGCCTCCTAAATTCGGCAGGAAGTGGGAAACGGAGTGTCTTAATTCTAGGTTCCCTCTGCCTACTCTGCTGTGTAGGGATAAAGCTAAAAAAAGATACTTATCTTACATCAGAAAAACATATGAAAATTTGTAAAATTTTAACTTAACTAGATTTGAACTTACACCTATTAAGGATATTTCAAGCGCTATTGTCAATTAAGCTACACGTCCCAATTTCAAAGTTGTAAATTACGATGAAAATTATTTTCACCTATTTTTACTAACCACATGTAGGTATTTAGGGAGGTTTTTTATGTGTAATAAAATGATTCTTAAAAGAAATGTTTACTACAATTCTGTATAAAATTGTCGATAAAGAATAATGTTTATTTTTAGTTTTTTCATATAAAAAAATAAAAAACTCCCGACACAAAAACCACTAAATGGCTAAACATATTATTTTCTTTAATTATAAACACTCTCCATTAAATGACCTCTCAATAAAAAAGTATCAAACCCGATGCATGTCATTTAGGATCTAAAAATAGTTAATTCCTTTAAGATTAAAAAAGAAAACTCCTATACTTTTACGACAATGTAATTAATGTCGAAATTTCAGTTTCATAGAACACGTGGAAACTATAAGAGAAATCGATTCAAGCCTTCTCTCATTCTTTATTCCGAGCACTTTAGAGGGAATTTAATAAAGTAAAGTAACTTTCCTTTTCCGTATCTCGTTACGATTAATACAATTGGGTGAATTCGTATCCATTACAATTTCGTTCACAGCCAGCGCTGGCCTCAGGCTTCTTGTGTTTAGAATTGGGTGGGGAATTAAAGTAAATAGCGTTATTTGCTATACCTGCTTTTAAAAAGCGAATGTTGGTACAAAAGTATTTTATATTCTAATTTTTTTCTTTGTACAGTAGGCAAAGAAACTTGTAACATTTGAAAAATATAGAAAACATCACATTTCAGGCCAGTCGCTATGTTGGGGTAAAATCCGGGGGGGAGTCGGTAGTCGCGACTGGTTGTGGGTTTAATCCCCACTCGCGGAGATGAAATATTTGTTTAAATTTATATTTTCATTTCTTCGCTCTGGTATCGAGGTAAAGCGAGGCATTGAGTTGCACTCCAAGAGTTCCACCACTCAACAGAATTCGACAGAAAGTGGGGAACGGAGTGTTTAAACATTAGGTTTCCTCTGCCTATCCTGCTGTGTGCGGGATACAGCGTGAAACTGTTTCTGCAAGTTAAATTTCTACAAATAATAACAAAAAAATTATCCATGAATATATATGTACATATTTTCTCAGTAATTTGCCTACTTATAGAGGTTAAAGGTAAAATAATCAATTTAATAATTCAGTAATTGGGAGTATAAGATCTGTCTAGACAAATTTTGTAAATAAATCATTTTCATTGAATATTTTCGAGGACTAGTTTATTAAAATTTAAAATATGCTTTTAAGTATTGTTTTAATAGTAAATTATTTGATATTATGAAATTTATATGCTGTTGTAATTATAAAATGTAACTGCCTCCACAAGCACCTTAAAAAAATATTATTTAATGTATAATAGTTTAAGATCGTGATATGCTGGCTTGTGGTTAAAATTGTATTGTTGTAATCGGGTGTAACTTAAAATCTTTTAGACATTCAAAGATAACAGTTAGTTAAGAAAGTTAAATCTCTAACATACAATTTTTACATATTCCATCAGAAGGTCTAATAAGATATTAGCCATCAGAAAGTTATTTAAGTAACTGGTAACTGAAAAAAGCCAAGCGCAACTTATCTTCTAGTTATAATAAAAGGGGGGCAGCGCAAGAGTACCATCCCACCCTTACACAGTGTATTCACACCCTTACCAGACCGCGGTTCTGCTCTGCTCTGCTCTGGGATGCTTGTGTGTAATATTTCTGAAGGTACTTGTCAAGCTAAATATATATTACGCTAAGTTCTTGTAAGTATTTATGAGTATAATCAAAACGTTTAAATACACTTTAAGCCCAATCAATGCCATCTTTCATAATTTACTAAACAAAAATACAAAAAAATACAATACCCAAAGATTTTCTCTCCAAATATTTCATTTTCGAAATGACAAAAACTTCGAAGTAAATCCAAATTAAGCTATTAATTAGAATTTTTTGAGCAACTTGACAGACGTCCGCCAGCGTCCCGTACACCAACAGATTGCTCTGTGATTAATTGCACCTAACTATCCATTATAAATCATTCCAAACTTTTCTTTTGTTTTATTTTTTGGGTCTTTTAGTCCTCAGCTTTACTCAGTGTTGTAAGTAATGCTTGGAAGCGGTGTAAAACAGTCCGGAATAAGAATAAGCAGACAATTTAACAATTAAATGCGTAATTATTCTCATAAAAATTGAACCCACAACTCTCAAGACTAATAACGTAATTAAGAATAAATATTTGCAAGTCATTCTTTATTTATTTTTCTTTAGCTTCACCCTTGTAAACAGGTTAAGCAGAATTAATATAGTGCTAGTCACTTTCGTTGAGTAACAGAACTAAACGTCACGTCTTATTAACGCAAATAATTAATTCTCTCGATTGGGAATCCAACTCACAACCGTCGCACGCTTTGCCGCTGTGCTACGACGGCTATTTTTTATTGTTATGAATATACATAGATGTACATATCCTATATCCTCAAGTATCGTATAATTGGAATAGAACTGGTCTGCGTCTGCCTGAGGCTTTGAAAACAGTTTTAGTTCTAGAAGTTCCATTTCAGAATAACCGCTGAAGTTGTATATAACTTGTTGTATTTAGTTCAATGTGGAGAGCTCTTGTTAAGTTTTGGTTTCTTTCTATATATCTCTTCTATATTTTCTTTATATCTCTCTTTAACCGGATTAATACTGTATTTTTTAGCGTCACGCTGTGTCCAGCACACAGTTGGGTAGATAGAGAGAATCTAGTGATAACACACTCCGTTATCCATTTTCCGAATTCTGGAGGCATTGATAAACATTAAATATTCTCGAGTGGAAATCGAACCTACTACCTGTCACGTTAATGGTCACACTTTTTGCCATTGCGCCGTGACTAGCCTCAATAATACTGGCCTTAATAGCATATGTTTTAAGTATTATTGACGTTTCGTTTGACGACGGTTCGTGGTCACACGTGGTGGTAGACCTGAGGTGGCTCTCATTTGACAGCTTACACTGTTTTCATTCATTTTTCCCATTTCCCATTGTCAGTTCAGATACCTCGTGAGCTGCTTTGGATTCTTGTAGAACGAGCTGACTGTATTTTGCCCTTTGACGTAATGGATTTAAGACTGGGTGGTAGAAATCTTACAACTGTGTTCTATAATGAAAATAAGATATTTTATATTTCAGTAGTATAAAACTGTTTCGTTTAAAATTAAAATGAAGATTGTAAGAAACTATAAATATACATACA
>HE668309.1:0-34167 GCA_000313835.2 Heliconius melpomene melpomene
GCGCTGTTTTTGCCTTGTTGCAGTGCGAAGAAAAAAAAAATTAATAAAAATAACTCATTCCCTCGAGTGGAAATCGAATTTACAACCGTCGTGACAGTCACACGCTCGTGCCTCTGCGATGGCCTAGATATACTTATTTAATACTTATTAAGATCCAAAGCTATTAACAATTTTTTTCAAGTTTTTAAAATCAAATATTTATAGCATATCTATATACCTACAAGAAACGTTTAAATTCGTTTACGCTCTCTCAATTTCACGCATACGTTTTACAACTATAAAGTTTAAGGTATTTACTGTTTGCCACGGACTATCAATTAGAATATTTATTACGGGGCTATCTCTTTAATCTTTCACGTGGATTCAGCGTGAAACGGAATTGTTAAATATTTTAGTTGACTGTCTAATAATGATATCTAATAATAAGGATCGCTTATGTTGTGCATTTTTTTGGGATATTATTTAGGCAATAACTTGTAGGTAAGGAAATTATATATTTGTACTGTTTTATAATAGTTTACAAAAAAATTAAAAACGTGAAGCGTGAAACGAAATTGTTAAATATGTTAAACGATATTGTGCCTTATAAATAATAACGATCGCTTTTGGTGTGCAAAAAATATATATTTAGTAATTTTTAAGCTATATTTTGTAAGTTTGCATACGAAAATTATAAATATTTTTACCAGTTTATTCTACAAAAAAAACTACAAAAACAAAATATGCTATTTTCATAAGCTATAATATATTTTACTTTAACAACATTACCTCCATTAAAAAAATAACAATATGAAAAATAATAAATGTCTGTACAACACGAGGCAAATATTACATAATCTGTATTCTAGCAATAGCAATAGTCGAACGAGCCCGTCTGTGGCGAACCATTTTTTATTTCAAATTATTATCACTAGCGGTTATAAAACTCTATTGTTTTACTTCTACACCATTCGGAGAGTGTTGAAGAGATAATAAATTGTGTGGATATGATTTTATTGTTTTTGTTATGCGATTTTGATCTTAGAAAACTCGTAAAATCTCAAGGATTTTTATTATAAACAATAATACTATGCGTACAATAAGTGTAATATGGAGAATAAAAAAAACTAAAGTCACCCAGAATTTAATGGCACAAATAGAAACACAGACACAGATTCCGTTCTTCATCATAGTTAAATGTAGACTTTAATATAAAACTGTTCAGATTATCATCTGTTAACATCACTTTTTAAAAAAATATCGTACAGCCAGTATGAAATATTCAAAAAAATATGAAAAAAAAAATATTTTGTTTATTTACAAAACGATTCATTGTGATTATAAAAATTATAATTTTTAATTAAAAAAATACAGTATTTCCAGTTAAAAAAAGGTAAAACTCATGAGTTATTTTGAAAACTATTACTATTCTCACCATTTACAGTAAAAAATAGATAGATATAGATAGATAGATAGTACTGGTTAGCTTACATTTAATTTTTATTTTATCAACAATGGAAATGCTCAGTTTGGACGTTTCGCGTTGGTAACATTGAGCTAAAATATGTCAAGGAACTACACTTACACTCGAAATTGAAATCGTATGGCTTATAATATATTTATTTATAGAAATATATGTAATGATGATAAAAGTAGGTTTTATATCACATTATACGGGTTAGAATTAATTTGCATTTATATAAAAGAAATAAATAAATTTATTTATATATTTTTCTTTTATGTAATATATATATATATATATATATTTATATTTGATAATACGTACATACTTCATTAAATTTGATATTTAATTCCGTTATATTATCATAACATAATTACAATTACATAGAAAAAATGCTACCACGAAGCTTAAATTGCTAATTTAACTAGAACCAAGGCGTCACACGACTAACGTACGGACAACAAAATTCTTTAATAACTAATATAGATGGTCTGGTCGACCCACTTTAAACACTAACATTTTGTAGGTCATTCCCCCGGTACCAGCGAACCACGCACCGCTATCTCACCGGCCAAAACTCTACAATTCAAATACCAAACATTCGTAATACATTTCCGCGCTAATACGCCATTGTTATAAATATAGTAATGGACACAACGTAATCTATATGCTCCTATGAGGTATAGTCGACGTGTTACTGTGGTAGCGTTTCGCGCACTGTTACCGTCACGAGTCAAGGCCGGTATATTGGGAAATATCGTTTACTTACAAAATGCTCTTAATTACTCTCGAATAATGTCAATGTTAATAGTTATACCTTAAATGCAAAGTCGGGTAATTTTGTTAATTAGAATATTTAAATTGTATTAATTGTTTTGCTAAAACGTATAGGATGATGGTCTGGCCTCGGTATGTACTTGGCGGCAGTTGTAGATATAGGTAAGTAGAGTTAAATCAATCTATTTACATAATGATAAGCGAATCGAAACTGGAGTAGTGAAATGTTTGTGATGCAAATACGTATTATGTAGTAATTTTATTATATTTTATACATTTTTTCAGCTTCAAGCTGTATTTCTCATACTGTAGAGTAGGCAGATATCTATTGTGGTTCTATAGTAGATATCTACTCCGGTACTCACTTTCCATCGAATTTTTCGAGGCATTGCTTGTTGAGTAACGGAAAACAACGTCGGGCTTTGGCCTTGATCTCAGAGCGAAGAAATATTAATAAATAATAATTTATTCGCCCGACTGGGAATCGAACACACTGTACCCCTGCAACACAACGGGAGATATTAACTAAGGGGTATTTGATGAGCATTCTAATCCTACCTCAAAATTGTATAATACCTGTAATGATTTAGTAAACTACCGCTAAATCGAAATGTACCGATGAATACATCGATACCTAATTTCAATATTGCACGTTACAGAAATGTGTTAGTTTATTAGATAGCATAACTAAAACACTATAGAGTGTAATAATTAAAATGTACCTTATATATAATTGCAAATGGTTTAAAATTGAGCAGCAATATAAATATAAGTAAATAATGATTTAGATGAATTGCAAAATTAGAATTTTAATTCTGTATAAGATATTTTTAATTGAAAAAAATTTTCAAAGCATAATGTTAAATACGTAGCGTCCTACTTATTATGTAATTAGATAGTTGATTCGGACGACAGTGTTTTGTCTCTTTCTTATTTAATTTATATTATACGTGGGTAAGAGAGACAGAGGATGCTTAGCAGCCATTTAAGTTAAACACAGGTTATGGGAAGGGGCGATGTCGGCTTGTTACAATAGGTGCAATTGAAATGATATAGAGTTACGGGTCAAACTGGTTACACGTTCGATTTTTTTTTACTAGCTCGAGCTTACTGCTTCTATACGAAGAGTAGGAGAGAGAACCTAGTGTTAAAACTTTCCGTTTTCACGCCACTTTGTGTAAGGAAAGAGAGTTAAACATAAGTAATAACAATAATAAAATATTAATTTGAATATTAATATTTGTTATTAAAGGACCTGAGCGTTCGCATTATTTATTGTAGTCAAAGTTTAGCTATGTGTGTTAATAGCAAATAATGAGATCAAGGACAACTTACTCGTTTACGTATTAATTTCAAGGAAAACTGTTGTAGTACCTGGAAAAGAAAATGAATCATTTTAATACAATAAAATAGTATATACGAAAATAATTATAAATATTTCAATTAATCAGCTTCACGCTTATTCCCGCTTTGCAGGTAAAGCAGGGAGAAGCTAGTGTTACGACACTCCCCCACTTTTCACTGAATTTTTCGAATAACTGAATTCAATGCCATACAATAAATTAGAAAGATTTAATATAAGTATTTCCTCGAGTGGGATTCGAACCCACAGCCAATGTGTTTGCAACCAGACCTTTCTCCCACGTGGCGCTGTGATCACCTCAAATCCTTTTCAATATACAAATATTTCATTATTGATTATTTATATTACCTAAATATAAATCTTTATCAAATTTATCATGAAAATTGCAGACTGTTATCTTTTACTATTGCTAAAATGTATTTTCTTTATCAAATCTAATAGAAAAAACAATGGACAAGTCGTTGTGAATTATTAATTTTTCTGTTTATAGCGTGATTAAAAAATAATCAATGGGCGATTATGACGTTATTAATAATATCGAACCATCGAATTCTAAAGGCATGTGTTGATTGGCAGAGCTCAACTCACGTAGAAGTGCAAGTTTTAAATAGTTCATTTCCTCGAGTGGGAATCGAACCCGCCACCTGTCGCCCACGATTGTTCCTCTACGCCACGACTGGCCCCAATTCTAAATAATCATATAAGTTTAAGTTTTAATCGTTTTCAGTTAATAAGAGCTATTGCATACTGTAATTGACTTACAGATAAACAGACAAGGTCGTAGCGCTACACATACGGCCGTTTATAGTATAGTATAGATACTACATATGTATCGTATTTAAAATAATAATGACTATCATAGTATGAGGCCACTCGTGGCGTATGGGCAAAAGTATGTGAATATCAACGAGATTGGTTATAAATTCGATTTCCAGTTGAGGAAATTATATATTTAATACTTCCATTTGTTCTCTCTGGCGTCGAGGTGATGTTCACCATCAACACGCAATGCTATGCTAGGCTACTTCTGCCTACACTGCTGTTTGTTACTATCAAATTTTGGAAGAAATTACTGATATTCTAAGTATTATTAGATAGAGCTATTACACCGTAAAGTGGAGAACGAAGTGTCTTCTTCATCGATCATTAACACTTCCTACCAGATATTTAAGGGATACAGAAAATAAAAAAAAGTAATGTATTTAAACAAATTAAAATAGTAGAATTATTTATATATGTAGTGGATATAATATAAACAAGCCTTCTAGAGATAAAACAAAACAAGATCCCTAGCGATGGTTTAACGAATATGTTTACTTTGTAGTACATACTAGCTATTAGTATTAACTATTAATGAAACGACGCATTCAAATGTCAATTAAGATGTATAGCTTTAACACTCTTGAAATAAAAAACTCTTATAAATACGTATCACTTATATAAACATACGTTTTTTGTATTTTTTCTCTCGCTGTTCTCTACATATATTAGCTGGAATGAACCTAGTGCTAAGATAATCCGTTCTGCTGTCTCCCCAATTTTGGGATATTGTTTGTTAAATCACGGAGTTCAACGCCGCAGTTAGTCTTATCAGAGCGGGTAGAAGAAAATAATGAATGAACCCCATGGATAGAACCCATAATGATCACGCTTACAGCCAGACGCTGTTCCACTGCCATATAAAAGTCTCATTTTTTTAACTTTTATATTTGAAAATATATCTAAGTAAGTTTTTATATCTTATTTTACACAAAGTTTTCTAAAGAAAGACATAATTCTATAAACAGCCAGGGAAACCTTACTCCGGTAGCTAAGACACGATTCATAATCCATTTGAGTATAGCGTATCTATGAGATACTAAATGAAACTGGTAATTTACAAAATACAATCTTAATCAGTAAAAAACAAACAAAAATACAGCATATATAATATAGCAATACCACATAGCAGGAAAGGCAGAGGGAACTTAGGAAGCTAATGCTAAGGAACTCCTTTCTTCTTTCAGACACTTCCGTTAACCATTTTTTGCCGAATTTTTGAGGCATTGCGTGTTGAATCGGGGGACCTAACACCACGCTTTGCCTTATATACGTACCAAAGCGAGTGGAAAACAAACCCACGACCATCGCCTTTAAAGTCACACGCTTGTCCACTTGTGCCACGACGGTTTCAAATTATACATAGAAAAGGTAAACGTATAGAACTTTGTCTATTTTTTTATTTAGCTTCTGTGTTATATGTTAATTAAGTAAAAACCACATGACTTATTTATCTCAAATACTTTTATATGTTCATTGATGCCGAACTTATTTAGCTATATTTTTTATTTTAAAATGGACACACGATGGACCCTACATTCTTTATACGCCTACAGTCGTTTAGAAAACATCTTCATGACCAAATGTAAAGTCATATTAAATAGGACATCATATTTCATTGTAGGTACTTTAAGGCCATTCGTGGCGCAAGGGCACAAGCGTGCGCCTGTAACGTGACAGGTTATGGGTTCAAGTCTATATACCAAAATGAGCTTTAAATTGCTGTTAGAAAAAGCCTTCTCTACTTCAAATCCAAACAGGAACCTAAACTCAGCTTCACGCTGTTTCTGGCACATAGTAGGAAAGGCAGAGGGAACCTAGTGTTAAAACACTCCGTCTCCCATTAACCTTAACTTATCTGATCAATTTCACTATCCTCCAAAATATTTATTAAGACAACCCGGTGTATTACGTGTTCTGAAGGCACGAAACCGAACCAATAGAAGCGCATGTTCCAAGTCTTATCTTGAATAAATAATGATATTTGAGTCGTCGTTCGCAACCTCTACATACAAGGCAGTGCTTCCCAAAGTTTACTATCAACCTTATGCATATTATAATAAGGATTATATTGCATTGAAATATTTTTTTGTGGCCATTTTACAAGAGACGTCGCGATGAAGCGATTACTACCGTAAACAATACTGTTATTGTAGATTAACTTTAAGTATTAAAAATGTTTACTTTGCGTAATGAGTGCAAGAAACAGCTGGTTAATTGAGAATTTTGTTAAAGATATAGAAAAAAAATAATCTTTTTTTTTTTTTATGTTGCGGACAGTACTTTGTTCTTTTGTTTCTACTATTTCAGAGATATCGATAATAGAATCCTTTTTTTTCTGAGAAGCTAATATTTACACTATTTTATATATTATAATTTTAATTATATTATAAGCTACATTTAATATTTCTCTTAAAAAAACTTAAAATAAATGAGATACAACTGTTTGTGGCGTTCGTGTCCTCTTATCAGAAAGTAATTATAAAACCAGATCTAAATGTCACACGAATTCAGGGCCACACCTCAACTACTGCCTCTCAGTTCTGATCAACTTTACTTGTATTAAAATTGAGTGGTACTTTGACATTAAATGTCTGATAAAAACCATGTAGGTATAACTTTTACGTACAAATGTATATATTTATACAAATATTATAAAGATGAGGCCAGGCGTGGCGCAGGGGCACAGTATGAGATATGAACACGACAGGACACGGATTCGATTGCCGCTAGAGGAAATTAAATGTTTAATATTTCCATTTTCTTCACACTGGTGTCGGCAAAGCTTGGAATTCCACCACTCAACACGCAATGCCTCCAGAATTCAGTGGAAAGAGGGGAACAAAGATTTTAACATTAGGTTCCCTCTGCCTACTCTATTATATGCGGGATACAATGTGACGGTAACAAACAAAAAGTAAAGTATTTGTTTGGTTAAAGGCATTGATCTCATGAACTACTGAATCGAATTAGGAAAAGTATTTTGGGTTGAATAGTTCTCTTAACGACTGTGTCATGTGTCATACACAGTTCTCACTTATTTGGCCACGCGGGCGAAGCCACAACTAAAGGCTCGTACATATAAAAATAACATATTCAAATAAAAAACAGATGAAAACAAGATAGTTAAACATTTTTATTTGCCTAACAATTCTCAACTAGCTTTGCTCTACATGAAACTTTTCACAGTAATAAATCTAGTGTCATATGAATTTAGAAATTCCTCCTAAGTAGATTACTTGTGATCTATGGCTTTCATCATGCTAAAGCGAAGCGAAGCGAAGCAAAGAAAAGCCGAAAAACTGGAGCGAAGTGGAAGTAAAATTTGATAAATAAATAAGTAAGTATGTAGTTTGTAGAGAGTGGCGCGGCCTCGTGACGTCACGGAGGTCGCGACGCTTCCTACCGCGAGTAGCGGACCGCCGACACAAAAAATAGACCTTTAAAACTATTTGAAATGTGATTTCGTACTATTATGCTATAACTATTTTTTTTCTTCTAGCGTTAAGGTAGGCAAAGGGAACCTACCCAGTGTTTAAATTCGCCGTTCCCCATTATCCGTCGAATCCTGAGGTTTTGCGTGTTGAATGGCGTAACTCAACCAGACCGAGGAAATGAAAATACTAAATATTTCATTTCCTCTTGGGGAATCGAATCTACAACCCGTCGCGTTTAAAGCTTAGTGCATCTGCGCCCTAACTGTCCTAATATTTTATATTAAAAATAAATTAACTATAATAACCATTTATTTGTTTTCACTATAACAAAGATAATCGAAGCGAACCTAACGGTGAAACGTAGCGTTTATAAGAACGTACTCGTACTCGTATATCTATAAGAACTCTACAATTGTAATAATATGTATGTGACATACATTTGCAACTGTATCGGGCAAGGTTATGTATGAATTCTAGAGTTTCACTGCTATTTAGATATTGTTAGTATACTAGTACTTTATTTATATACGTTTATTGAGGAAAGTTATATATTCAATATATTTATTTATTAAAGTTAAAATAACGTTATATAACGTTTTCTAAATAAAATCTGTAAAACCATCAGAATCGTGAAACTGTAAAGCGACATTTTTGGGTTCGATATCAATATTACCATTTTTTCGCTCTGGTACCAACCAAGGTTGAATTCACTCACTCAACACGTCAGAAACAGAGAGTCTCACTAGCTTCCCTCTGCTTATCTTACTTTACGCCGATTTTATTATAAATGCATCTTGTACAGCCTAAAAATTGTGGAATTTCCTGTCATACTTGATCATAAACAGACCGTGACTAATGCTTCTAAGGTCGAATTGAATGTTCTTTTCTTACAGTATTTTTACCTGCGACCTACCCTAGCTATATACAAGATAGTTATTATAGAAAATATGTTTCTATTCCGTATATTTAATTACACAACCCGGATGTAGATTGCCTTACTTTAAATTATTTACTATTTTATATACAAAAAAATAAATATCCATCGTCATACCTATTTGGCGTCCATTATAAAGTGCTAAATTAAATTGCAGACGTAGGATAACATAACGGCACTGCCAATGAACTGTTAGCGATTCGTTTCAATCTCAAAATTCAATTTAAGTCTTGGAACAACGGCACAGGAGGAGTGTGTCTGTAAAGCGACTGGTTGTGGGTTCGATCCCCGATCGAGGAAATGAAATCTTCTTCTTCTTCTTCTTCCTGGCATAAATCCCGGCTATTACCAGGGTCTGCCTTCCTACTCAACCTAGTCCACTTTGCACGATCTTTTGCGTCCTCGGTGGTTAGACCATTGGCTCTCATGTCCTGCATCACGACATCCAACCAGCACTTCCTTGGGCGTCCGGGAGGTCGCGCCCCAGGAACTGGTATAGCAAGGCACTAGGAAATTAAATATTTATTAAAATTTATATTTACAATTATTCGCTCTGGTGTCAAGGCAAAGCGTGGCATGAGGAACGGAGTGTCTTAACACTAGGTTCCCTCAACCTGCTGCGTGCGGGATACAGCGTGAAGCTGATTTTTCCAATTTAATTTAACAAAAAGGCATTTCCACAAGTCATTATAGTTACGTTCTCGTACAAAGATCGCTGAAACATCGATTCCACAAATTTTCGACCTGGCATCAATTTAATTTTTGTTCTGTGAATAAAAACCGCATTGAACAATATATTTTTTTCTGTTTTATTAATTGATAGCCAAGCGGTTCGATATTGACGTCGGATTGCTTTCATTTGGAGAAAGATTCATTTGGTCTGGTCTTATCGCTTTTGTTTTGTTATGAAACAATTCGCAATATTCAAATAAATCTATCAATATTCGTATATTTCTAAAAATAAGAGCAAATGATGCTATGCTCAAGGACACATTTCCTGTAGCCACACGCACGGCCACTCTGGCAACGGGAACCTGGGAACCTATTTCCATCAAGACACTTCTGTTCTCCACTTTCCGCCGAATTCTGGAGGCAGAGCTCATTGTTATGAATCCGACTATCTTTATTTAATGTCAACTATGCTCTTTCTAGAAAAATTAAAAAACACTATGTACTTCAATAATTACCTATTAAAAAGTAATTCGAGAAGCAAAGCAAAGTTTTGTTATTGCTCGCGATCGTATCGAACAAGGTCGTCGAGAGGAAACGTAGACCGCTCTAAAAGTCATTTTCGCATACATTGAATGTATATAATTCAAATATTTTAACTCGATAGTGTCAAACCATCAATGGTTAGCATCAGATGAAATATATTCGTATGAAGTATAAAAATATTGCTACGTAGGTCACCACTAGAAATAGAAATCTAAAAGCCATTTTAGTATACATTGCTTGTATACAACTAAAATATATCAACCCCATAGTGTTAAGCCATCAATGTATAGTGTTTGATGAGAAATGTTCGAATAAATGACGACCGCAGTATTGTTACGTAGGTCTGTAGTGGGAATAGAAATCGTTTTAGTGATGTCGTCACAACTCAGCGATTGTCAACATTCGCTTCATTCGCTCAATGAATGTAGTAAAACGTAATAATAACGTACGAATTTACGAAGTACTGTAAATGAAAACTATATTACATTTATAATTTTAGATGGGTGTGTCTGTAAACGTGACGGGTAGTAGGTTCGATTCCCATTCGGGGAAATTAAAAAATATATTATCCTTTTAGTGTCAAGGTAAAGCGAGTGGAGTTCCGCAACTCAGCACGTAATGGGACGGCAAGAGGGAAACAGGCTCCTCTCCCTATCCTGCTATATACAGGATAGAGCGTGAAGGTGATATTTCATTACAATACATTAAATGTAAACAATAAATAATACCATGAAAGTGTTATACCATGTTTACAAGGTTTTAAATATAGAGCACTGTACGCGACGGCCCGCCTTTAATATTATGAAGTTACGTATCGCTTACCCACGCGTAATCTCATTTGAGGCTGATTGCTCTAACTCTGACAAATAACTACAGCTATTTATTCTATCAAATTGTTAATTTTAAGAGGACTAAGTAGTTTTCATCTCTCTCTATCTCTCTCTCTCTCTCGCTCTACACGTTACGTTACGTTACGTTTCGTTCAAAGATAAATGAAAAAATGTAATATCAGTTATTAAATCCTTAAAATTGTTTGTTTTTAACCAAACAAATAAATAAAAACACCATAAACCAAAGTTTTCAGTCATAAAAGCGTACCATATTGAAAGACAAAGTGATACGATAAAGTAATTAAAAATGTAACGAACGCGAGACCCATCAAGAGACCGGTCGGCCTAAATTGTCTTATTTCAACTAGTAGCGGCATCTAGTGTGTAGATATGTAACTTTAGTACTATGTGCTCCACCTATTTGGCCCAATATACCAATATGTTTGCTTCCAATACACCAATGTTAGCGTTTCGACGAAATTAAACCTACTTACTATATGTATATATATAACAGAGACACGTTAGCTACGAGTAATTACAATAATTATGGCTCTTGCCTTTCAAAGAAAACCGGCAAATAACTAATGAGTGAGATATTGTCAGAAATTCCCTTTTTTATATAGAACATAGTATAATCTATATAACAACAAAAGAAAGATATAGTTATCATTTTATTAAAATGAGTTCAGTCATTTTTACATTCAACAATCAGCTTGTTTCGTGTGAATGTAGAGTGGGCTGTAGTCTCGATCCGGTTGACCCGAGAGTGAAGCTAGTGTCAAATCTACCGATTCGTTGGCCAACAAGTCGACGGACAGTTTGTAAAAAGTTTCCGCTTTATAACAGCGTTGGAGTACGGTTTGGGGAAATAAAACGATATTATTGTGAGCGCAAAGAGACAAGGCGTCGTTAAATTACACTTTTGTATTTTAAAATTTAATTATTGATTTGTTTTCATATTAAATATGTATCAGCTTCACGCTGTATCCCGCATACAGCAGGGTAGGCAGAGGGAATCAGTGCTAAGACACTCTGTTCCCCACTGTCTGCCGAATTCTGGAGGCGTTGCGTGTTGAGTAGCAGAACTCAACGCCGCGCTTTGCCTCGACACCAGAGCGAAGAAATGGAAATATAAACGTAAATAAATATTTCACTTCCTCTAGTCGCGAGGAAATGTGAAGAATTTCATTTCCTCGAGTGGGAATCGAACCCACAATCTATCACGCTTACAGTCCCACGCTCGATCAAATTATCTATCTTTATATTTATCAATAAATGGCCTCCCGCATGATGCAGAGATGTAGGGGAGACAGGGGTTGGAACTAATGATTCACCCCGCACTTTTTGGACAATATGGCGTTTAGTGTTCTTAGTAACACTGGGGAGACGAAGATATTTTAAATAACCTTTTCACCAAAAATTTAATCCACAACCAACTCATTTGTAGTGAATATGTCCACACTGGGCTATGATAGCGTCGATTTGATAATCACTACATATAACATAAAAATTAACATGAACGCAGTGGAACGGTGTTTGAATGTAAGCGTGACAGTTGCAAGCTTCGCACTTGGGGGCAAGGTTTCATCCGGTCTTTTAGACAAGGTACGGCGTTAAGTTCCACCATTGATTGCGGAGGGTTGCTAATTTTAGCACTAAATTTTTCTGCTTTAACACAGTAACAGGCAAAACATTAACTAAAGTGATCAAATATAATGTTTAAGTTGTACATTCGATAGACGCTATCCTCTGTCTGACTTGAATTCATGAATACGAATTATCTTAGTCTTGTAATGTAGAGCTGTTGTTTTATCGCTTTCGAGTATTATTTGCGCCATTTTTTAGCGTCTATATTAGGGCAGTGTCGGCAAAGGGAACCTGGGAACCTAGTTTAAAGAGTTCCGTTCCCTATAGGATTCTTCCGTTCCGTCAAATTCTGGAGGCACTACGGGTTGAGAGGCGGAGAAATTTAACTCACAATTTTGTTTAAAATAGTTTTTTTCTTTCTATCTTTCTATTATTTAGTACTAGATTGTTATTCTTTGTTTATCATCGCCTTAGTTCCTATTTATAATTCTATTACGTTTGTCTAATTAATAACATGTAAACAAAATGCATATATGTACATATGTACATTTCTGTTTCATTCAAGGTTGCATATAATTTTGATTGTTTTCATACAAAAAAATCGAGAAGTTTAAGATTTACGAGAAAGCACTTTGGATTAAATTATGCTTCGAGTAAAATATTTATATAAGTATTTAAATTAAAATAAAATAATAAATAATTTGTTACATTTAAAGAAAAGAAATAAACCTTTTTTTCTTGTATTAAAATGTTTATTTGACGTAAAAATATAATACAGTAATACACAATCAGTTACTGATAGTTCAACATACAATCAATGTCATATTTATCAGTTATTGGCCTTTCCGTAGCCTTATCTATATAAAAACAAATTATTAATTACATTTTTCTTTAGCTTCACGCTGTATCCCGCCTTTAACAGGATAGACAAAGGGAAAATAGAGTTACGACATTCCGTTCCCGACTTTACGTCAAATGAGGCATTGCGTGTTGAATGGCGTAATTTAACGCTGCGTTTTGTCATTCTACCATAGTGACTAAATAAAAATATAACAATTCATTCTCGTGAGTGGGAATCGAATCCACAACCATTCCATTTATAATTAAACGCTCTCACATTGCCTACTGATAGCGTACACCACATATAATATATTAAAATAATAAATATTTCTACGAATTTTTACCTACAATCAGTGACATCCCAACTGGGCCTCTACGACCTCTATACTATTTTTCGTCTATAAAATTGATATAACTTCATAAAACTTTAATTATAACAACTATTTGTTTTATTGCTACTAGAGGCTATTCGTGGCGAAAGGGTTCAAAATGTGACTGTAAACGTGACAGGTTGTGAGTTCAATTCCCACTTGAGGAAATTTAATATTTTTGTTTTTTTAATTTCTTTACTCTGGTGTCGAGCAAAGCCTCAAGAATTCGGCGGAAAATGAGAAACGGGGTGTTTAAATGTTAGGTTCCCTTTGCCTACCTTTTCACTGTTTACAGCGTGACACAAAAATGATATTGTTTTATTTAACTTTTATTTTAGATTTTAATTGTTTTTTTCTATGTTTCTTTCATTTCGTTGCTATAACAAAACCTCGTTAGAGTTAAAAGTAATGTTAAATGTGATAATTGCAAGTGTTCCGCTCCTTATCATTAGCAAGACCAGAACCGACTCATTTGATCGGATTGCCTATTAACGTATATTTGGTAATAAATGGCTGGAAATGTGTTAATATTTTCAAGTACTTATTAAAATATATTTAAATGACTATTTTTAGTACTTGAAAAGATTAGTAGCACAGATTTAAAATGACGGTACCTACTAAAAAATCCTTGCTGTGTAAAACAATTGGAAAATCCTAATTGACACTACGAAAATGCGGGTTGCATTAGGGTTTAATTAATTTTCACATTATCTTAAGAGCTTTGCAAACATACATTATATGAATAATTCAGTAGTAAAAGCGGGCGAAGCCGCAAGAGGGTCTCTAGTTTTAATATATATTGTAGATAGCGCTGTGTTGAAACCGTCGTGGCCTTGTTTTGCAAGGGTGTTTACGCGACGGTAGTGGGTTCGATTCGGACTCGGGAATTTAATAAGTAATACTTTCAATTTACGCGCAGAGTTCCTTACTTTGGTAACAGGACTAAGCGTGGCATTGAATTTCAGTCAACACGCAATGACTTCCGAATTCATCGGAAAGTGGAGAACGAAATCGTCTTAATAAAAAGAGAACGGAGTGTCCTAACTCTCTCTGCCTGCACTGCTATGTGCGCGATACAACTTGAAGTTAAAAAAACTAGATTATGCAATATACCAAACATCTTATACGTCGATAAGAATATTCACTTGGAAATAAGAGATTTATTTAAACTTCTTGTCACAAATGCAACCTAAACTTCTAACTCTATTGTTAGTTTTGAGCATTGTGTTGCTTACAAACTACCTGCTTTGTTTTAGTAGGTAATACTAGGACTAAATATATTTTAGTTTAAAAAAAAATAGCTCTATAAATCCAAAAGAGAATAATTACTCCTAAACAAATAAAACTATATTTAAACAGAATCATAATTGGAATGCATAAAAAATAGATAGTAAAAAACAAAGGCCTAAATACACACATAACGGAATATGCAAATGGAACCTGGGAACCTTGCGTTAAGACACTCGTTTTTGCATTAAGATACTTTCATTTCAAACTTTTCCCAAAATTTTGAGACAAAAGGGATCAAACCCGCAACCGCCGCGTACTGCTCTACGACGGCCTTTTTTATTTTATTTACTTATAAATAAAAAAATATATATTAGTATTAGCAGTATTTAATAAAAAATACAAATAGAAAATTTCTATTCCACTCAAACACATAAATAACATTGTAACCTAATAGAGGAACGGTATCAACTCTAGAACAGCGACGCAGCTACTCGCGACGCGAATATAATACTACGAGAAAATAAGACCTGCTTTCACTTTGTATGTTCTAACTAAAGTTGTATTAATTAGTATATCTTTATTTTAAGTTTTGATTTGTAAAGGAAATTTTATTTTTTTATGGGGTAGTTGGGGTTCGATTCTCCTCCGGAAACGTATTTAAAATACCTTTTGGCTAGACGAGGTGCGATATTAAGGTCTGTCATGCGAGACCCAATCTAAAAATATAATAATCTATGCATCAGAGGGGTTGTACGACTGTATTTTTATAATTTTGTATAAAATAATTCTACGGATATCCTATATTATTATTAGTTATTTGGAAATATTAAAGTGTAGATAATTAGCAGAAAGTAGGTAACAAAAGTGGCTTAATAAGAACAGAGTGTCTAAACACTAGGTTCCCAGGTTCCCTCTACCTATTCTGCTATGTATGTAATACAGAATGAAGCTAGATCATTGAGTACTTGGTTTGCAGTTGTGTGTGAATTATATTGACAGTGACATTCTAATGACATATTTCTTTTCCCATTTTCCTTTTAACTACATTAAATACCTTTGTATGAGATATCGTACTCTCTACTAAAGATTTCAATATTTGAACGAATACTAATAAACTTTTAAAACAAAGCCAAAAATCTTACAAAACAATTATGAAATAGAGCCAAATGATAGTAAATATCAAAAATAGTTTTCTACTGTAACTAAGGGAAGCTCCTAGTACTATTAATAAAGCTGACAACACACTGGTCTACCGTGTTTCAAAAGTGACATATTGACGCATTTACTGAGTTGATTTGTACTCACTGTACCAACTTATAAGGACAGATCGAAAACAACTCTTATGCCTTTTTAATATAGACTAGATTGTGGTTGAAAAAATTAAAAAATGTATAGAAAAGTTAAAATATTAGACTATTTAAATAACAAGAGCGCTATACTTAAATGAATTAAAAGAAGCTTTTACATATTCTTTATTACCTGTATATGTAAATTAATAGACAAAAGTCGCTTTGTTTTGTTTTTTTTGTGGATGACGTTTGACAAAGTTGGTTCTTGTCTGTCTGTACGTTGTTCATCAATCAGTAGTAAAGATTTAGTAATATTACATGTTAAAGATTTCTATAAATTGTAATATACAAAATTATTCAAACTTTAACTGGACCGTAAAAAACATAGCAATTATCAATTTAATAAAGTACGACAAGAACTTGAAAGGACAAAAAAAATCAGTAGTAATAGGAGACAGAGAGAACTTTAGTGTTAAGACCACGCAATCTCCACTTTCCATCCGAATTCGAGACATGTGTCTCGAATCTTAACGCTGCTCTCTGTCTGACAATGACAATAAGTCAAATGCTTGCGAACCCTCTACCTTCAACAAGTAAGGAAAATAATATTATTATATTAATATTTCATAGATGTAGGATTATAATTATTGAGCATAATTCTCTTATAGTGGCATAATGTAAATTTCCAACTAAAGTACCTAAGGTAAAACACTGCATTTATTGCATTCAGAATTGATGATTTCCCTCAAACGATTAGCGTCTGTTTACTTGTCCTTTCACTTAATTTACATTATAGATAAGCACACCTACTTGTGGGATTTGAAGCTACTGCATTTATATATTACTTTTAGTAATAATTCGAGCAATAATTATTGCAAGTAATAAATTGAGCAATTTTTGAACAAAAAGTTAATAAATATTTTATAATATTACAGGACGTAGGATTCTGTTTGTTGGACCTTCCACCCACTTCAAAATTTTTATTTACCAAAAAGTAGGGTTGGAAAATTAAATAGAAACCTTTGTACGGAAATATCAATCCTAAGCTGAACTTGAGATAAAGTGGCTATTTTGTTACTAAATTGCCTCTTCTTCTTATTTAAAATAGGCCAATCTGTTTACTTAATTAAAAAAACCACGCGTGGACAAATATATCTGATATTTAAGTTTAATTAAGCCATACATTTCTAGTTGAATCTTTACTTTTCTTCTTTGTTAGTATGAAGTATTGCAATATTTTTGCCCTACTTTGATTAAGTTCCTTTGTCTTATTTCGAAACAATTTGCATTATACATATATTTGGCAATATTTATCATTTTTCTTATGTATATCAATTTAAAATTCCAACTACAAGATTTAGAAATATCTTTTATAGAAAAATAAAAATAAAACTAAATGAAATAATTAATTATAAATAACTAAATAATAGACTAGGCCATGCGTATATTTCTTTTTCAAAAACTAAAGAATAGTATGTGGATTCATAATATGGATTTCAGTGAGATGCCTGCACCCTATTTTGCGAGACGCTCCCCGCCCTTATTAGAGTACAGTACACCGTACAAGACAAAACCAATCATAATATTATATACGTAAGGTTCAAAATATGTTACAGGGGGAAATTTCATTCGTTTCTCTATAATACAGCCAAATATGATCGAAACTGTTATGATAATAAAAGTCTTAAGGTAAGGTAGGTATATTTAGGTTAAACGAAGAAATAACAAAGCTATGTTATTTAGTATTTAAAGCGTAACTACAATTATAATTTGATTTTACACAAATAATAAGATTAGTAGGTAAATTCTGAAAATAACCAAAACTATCGTAAGAAAAAAGATTTTATTTAATATGAACCAGAAAGCAGTTTTTTAGCCGTTGTGGCACTGTAGGACAAGGTTCGACTCTGAAAGCTTTGTCTGTGGGTTCTATCCCCACTCAGAGAAATAAATTATTTGCTTTGCGTATACGTTAGGAAAGAGGAAGACGGAGTATCATGGCACTAAATTCTCTCTGCCACTACGCCTTCTCGGTCTCTACATTATGGAATAATATTAAAATATACGAGAAAAAAGTAAAAAACAATATAACATCGATTATACAGTATTGACAGTAACAGTAACAGTATTACCGTCGAAACTAACATACGAACCGCGTCACTATCTATTTATAGCTCGCTGTTCAATTTCGAACATCTTAAATTGATATTTTAAACTATTTGATTATTTAACGGAGAGTTGCCTTTTGAAAACGATATCAAAATATATTTACTTGAAAATTGAGTGTAATCAGTATATTTAATGAGACCACAGTAGCACAGTGGAGATGGTAGTGAGTACGATTCCCAATCGGAAGAATGAATTATGTTTATTTTTATCGCTTTGGTAAGACAAGTACAGAGTTTAGTTCCGCTACCCAACACGCCATGTCTCGAATCTCGCGGAAGCGTAAAGCGGCATATCCTTATTTAATTTACTCGAGTGGGTATCGAATCCACGACCTGGCTCATTTATCTACTATTAATATCTAATATTTAATTATTTAGAATAACTGAACAAATATTATATATCATTGTTTATTTATATCATTTAAACAACTGTATCAATATCTAGAACAGCTATAAGAAGATATACGTGAAACATCAAGTTAATGTATTACATCTTATATTTCACGCGAGGCCGTTAGGACCAGCTTCGTTAATGCGGGCGAAACCGCAGATTCTATGTAGTTATGGAGAAAACATTGTATTACTAATATTGTTAATGTTTCACGATAAAACACTTTTATTTAATACAATAAAACTATATAATATAATTAATATATGACATTAATAATATTGATCATATTATATACTTAGTTCAATTTAAGCAATGTTTCGTAACTTTTTAATTAAAATTTCATATATAAAAATAAAATTTTACGCTAAGAATTCTGGATTCTTTTATTAGCTATTGGGTAAGTAATAATAATCATAATATCACACGGAGATTGAATGCGCGTTCTTCAACGGAATAAACTAAACTGTCCGGAAACTAAAGGAAAGTAAGTTATTTACAAAAGCATGTAAATAGATTTAAAAAAATCTACAAATAATAAATATATTATGCAAAAATAGTTATTTTTAGTAATAATGTTTTTTAATTAAATAATAATTGATCTATCGACGCAAGCAATGACCATAAATGGGCAATAAGAATCACTATGACGTATACATTTAAGGATAAATATTTTATCCTTGTTCTGTGAAAGCGACGAAGCGACGTCACTCAGCAACGAACAAGTGAGTCTAATCTAAAATTATTATTATTAAAGGTTCCTATTATTACTTGAGACTTTTTGGTTATTATACTTATTATTACTAGTTAGCTATGACGTGTACCGAGATTGATAATTGATGAGAAAGGAAGTAGCCAAGAAAAAAACAACTATATTGTCATGGGACTTTTACAGTTGGATAGCGCAGACTTCCGGTAACACGTATACAGTATGCTCTGTAAAGCTAGAGGACAGTCGGGTATCGCCACGGGCCATAACTAGTATGATATCGAAGTTTTTTTTCAGATTTAATTCGTGCAAGATTGTGTATTAATTGCAAGGGAAAGTTTCGTATCTAACACTAATTTCTTTGTCCGCACCATCGCATACCAATCGGTTACGTCATGGGCGTCACGAATACTCCCCCCCACTCCCGGCCCCCTCTCGCCCCTCCCCCTCCCCCCAGCCCCATGTTATCAATCATTCCTACTCATTATTAAAACACTTTTCTTATTTTATTAAACCCTTATATTATCAGGCCTGATGATTGAATAAGAGTCCTATGTTCACTTTAAATACAATAATATGTTTTTCAGTTATATGCAATAAAGTTCATTTTAGTTTAAATTTGAAATTGTCGTTTGAAACTATTCATAATTTACATAATAATAAAAAGTTGAAGAGATTGTATATTCAAACCATCACGTACGTCTTTATTGTGTCATACCAACTTATTTTTAATAATGTTCCAGTATATGATTTAATAAAAAAAAATTATATATCTAAATACATCATTAATTTAAAATTACTTCTAAAAACCGCTTCACGCTTAACTAATCAGCTATATTTTCTCATAATAATAATTATAACAATAATTATAAATAAACATCTGTGTTGACGCTATCAAGTACCAGATGCCTTTCCAAAACCTGTTCCAGCATATTTTTTTATCCTCCATCCATATTTACTAATTACTCATTTAGGAGTCAAACCTCTACTCTACGAGTCAAAGTAGAGTATAAAAGTTACCTCAAATTTACTAATTACTCATTTACGAGTCACCGCATATCTCTACCGGAGTCATAGTAGAGTATAAAAGTTACCTGCTAATTAAACAAAGAGGTCGGTCTGTGACAATACACACAAACATGCACTAGCACATGGATATGATATGGGCAGCGGGATACGAGTCAGTGCTCAGCAGCGGGACGCGGCCGTCGCACGTCAGCCCGCGGGCGGCTATCGACAAAGACTGTTTTGCTGGCCTGGTGTACACTGTACAGTACTCTCAACGAAAATTGGCCCGCTATAGTTATATTTTCTGAACGTTTTCGCTATGTTTAAAAAGGACCAAATTATTAGAAGCACGAAAAATCATAAAATCAAATCTTGCGTTATTATTTACAACAGTATAAACAATTACATGTTGGCCACTACTCGTCGGCAGTACTATACACTGTACTGGCACGAGCGGGCGAACAGCTGATGTAGCGCACACCTGTACATTATCAGCCAGTAGTAGCAGCCAGTACGCTCTCAGACCGTCGCGGGCGCATTTCTCAATGTATGACGCGAGAATGAACACCGTGTGAACGTTAACTCCGCGGTATGGGAAGTTCGAACATATGATCATGTCGTTTTATTGAGAGAATGAACTTAGATAATTAACTTTTAGAACATATTATTACTTAAAAAGTAGATTTTATTATTAAAATAAATCGTGGCATAGGGTCGATCCTCACTTGAAGAAATGATAAATATTTATTATTTCGATTTTTCGTTTTAGTGTCGTGGCGTTAAGTTCCGCCACTCAACACGCATGCCTCGTAAAATTCGGCGGAAAGTGGGTATTTTTAAGCTGATTTTATAATTTAAAAGACAGTAACTTAGTTCAAATGAACTGGGAGAAAATATATAGAGTTAAATTAGTAGGAACTATAGTTTTTCAGTTGGAATGCTTATTTCTTGCTCGTTAACGATACTTAATTGCATAACTATAGCACGAGGTGCTTGCGTACTCGAGTTATAAATATGATTATTTTGATATATGTAACTACAGTACATACATACATTCTCGGTCTATTGTTTTAAACTTCTGTCATTCACCTTGTCGGTCATACATTACATATATAATAATTTTACGTAACCTTTCAATTTTAGCAACGTTTTAGTTTAAAGTTAGTTTTAAAAATTGTAATCGGGGAACCTTATATAATTGATGTTTATTGAGGCCAGTTGTGATCAGGGGTAAAAGTATTTAACTGTAATCATGACAGGTTATGGGTTTGATTCCCACTCGAGTAAATGGAATATTTAATATTTTTATTTCTTCGGTCAAGGCTAAGCACGGCATTGCATTGCCTCCAGAATACAGCGGAGAGTGGAGAGTGGAGTGTAACATTAAATTTCCTCTCCCTAACCTGCTAGAAGCAGGATATAGCGTGAAGCTATATAAACATATTGAAGAATCTACAATAAAAGATATGCACACAATGTCAGTACGTACTGGTCCCTTATACGGATTTTTTGTTCTCTCTAAGTCAATTGTAACTTCTTTCATACTCTATGGGACCAATTACAAAAGGATCAATACTTCGAATACCTGTTGATAAATTTAAAATTATATTTTTGATACAACAATAAAAGTATAGAAGATCTTTATTTTGTTATTAATAATAATGATAATAGTATATAAGAACGAAGAATGGAAAAATAAATATTTTATATCCCCGAGTAGATATCAAACCTACAATCTGTGGCGTTACAGTCATGGAGCCCCTAAGCCAGGAGTGGCTTCAAAGAGCTGTTCTCCATATAATAATTTAGCAAGAGCAGGTTATCGTGCAAAAGGTGGCAGCTAGTGACGACAACACATAATTAACTGTACATATTTAACCTTTTACCTATTGTATATGCAATTTATAGGTACGTGTTAAACATATATGAAATATATATTACGAAAATTACTATGAACATATACTATCGTAAATATTTAATGGACACTCAATTTTAATGAGACATCTTAATTATATAGTGAAATTTACTATGTTTTTTTATATATTATGTTGAAATTATCATAAATGTTCGTATGGAATATGTACAACTGATTTAAGGTAAACATATTTTTTAAAATAAGACAACCTAAGTCACCTATGTTTCTCTAGGCAGTATAATCTATGCTTAAAAATAAAGGTGCTGACAGGAGGCTATATTTTTAAATAGTATAACATTTCAATTTTAAATCTACAATAATTTGGTACATACAGACAAACGAAAGAAATTTACCACTTAGCCCTAAGGTATCCACAAAAGTTATTATAACATAAACATATCTACAACAGTTTAAAAAGGACTTCCTTTACATTAATTAAGCTATAAAAAAAGCAATTAAAAATCTTTTTATTTCTTGTTAGTTATAGATATGAGATAGAAGCGAAAGGACGAACAGACAACTCTACATATTTGGCCCCCAATACTTGATACCTACTCCACGGTTGACCGCGATCATACTTTCACAATGCCTGGCGACATTCTTTAAACAGTACTGTCATAACGTTTTAGTAAAGCATTGAATGTAGGTTAAATAGGAGTATGAGTTTGACTTTGAATGAGGATTTTAAAGAATGTCTCTGTTAGAACTATAATGAATTTTATATGAACTAAATTTAGTACAATTACTAATAATATGAATTATTTTATTTTAATTTTGTTATATAAATAACTAGCGGACCCGGACGCGGCTACGCCTGCTTGAAATATAAGAATATAATTTCTATAGAAATATAATTTCAATCTAGGTGAAATGCTAAAAGTGACTATTATATTTATTACGCGGTCGCGTAGCGACGACGGTTGTTATTAACATGGCAGAATAAAATGCATGTCAAATTAGAAAGTATTTTAATTTATTAGTATATATGTGTAATGTAATATTATATAGCCTATAGCACTTCTGAAGAATGCAGCTTTCATACAAAACAAAAACAAAGTAAATCGATCCAGTAGATCCAGAGATCTTAGCGTTCAAACAAACAAACAAACAAACAAACTCTTCCGCTTTATTATATTAGTATAGATAGTTTAAAATTAATTATGATTATTAATACGTATATTAAGAAAACGATTGTCCTGTTGCTATTGTAACATCACAACCAGTAATTTTCTTCAAAAAATATTTAAGATGTACTTTCCTTCATATTCAGGGTTGATCAATAAGTTATTTTAAATTGTCCATCATATTCAGACCAGTCGTAGCGCAGGGGCGTAAGTGTATGACTGTCCCGCCACTTAACACGCAACACCTCCAGAATTCACTGGAATATGAGAAATGGAGAGTTTTAACACTAGGTTCTCTCCACCTACTTTGCTGTGTGCGGGATACAGCGTGAAGCTGACAGCAAAAGCTGGTATATTACCAGGAGCGAGCTAAAAATATTTCACAAATTTTCAAGAACACAGACAGCTTAACTAATGATATTATTTTACCATTCTTGGCAAGATTATTATTCATATAATTGGCTTGTGACGCTGTAATCTTCGCTTTCACGTTCGTTCATTTGAGTTAAAGCACGTGTAAATTAATTATAAGTATACATAATATGTATTTGAAGCTGTCCTAGGGGCACAAACGATGTAAAATATTTTCATTTTCTCACTCTACTTTCAAGACAAAACGCGGCGTTGGCTATTGAGTTTCTGCTACTTAATAACGAATTAACTAAGTAAAATCTCGAAAATCCAATAGAAAGTGAGGGACGGAGTGTTTTAGCACTAGGGGGTCCTGTATACAAGCGGGATACAGCATGTTTTTAGTTGCCACAACTTTAAACAGTAATAAATTCTAAAAAATCCAAATAGAAAAACAGATATTAAAACCATCATATAACAAGCGCAAGCTTGAAGCGTGCGTACAATGACACCGAGTATTAGACTTGTAAAGCTGTAAGACAAGTTCACATTAAATTTATTCGTTTCTTTTGTAAATTTATTTAATTTTCTTATTTTTTTTAAATATACGTGAAATATTAATTATTGTATATGATAATTGTTTTATTATTAAATAATAATTCATATTGTGACTAGCTTTAATATATGCTAGAAACGGTTATGATTACCATATGGTTTGTATTGATTCTAATTTTATTTTAAACTTTAACTGATATTTATTGCTGTTTTATATATGTATATTAACATATAGTAAACGTTTATGTTTTTAAAAAGAATTGGTTAGGTAAAACAACTGCTAAACTATTTTCATTTTATCTTCAATTTAATAAAATTTTAAATAAACAGCTTACTTACAATTTTAAGTTTCTGTCAAAACAAATGATATTCCAATGTTAGATAAATTAATCGCGACAAGATATAAAAACCAATATAAGCATCTAATAAAAACTTTTTTATTTTCACACTTCTTGGCTCTACCTCCTGCTCTATAAACTAAAGACAGATCACCTCGTAGTTTTATTCTCCACCTATTAACAATGCTATATCTATTAAGATATAAGGTACAAAAAGGTGAAACTCAGCTAAGTATTTTGTATCAAAGAAAATGACTATTTTTATTCCATTTCTTTATACGTGACTTACCTATGAGCATATTAAGAATTACGTTAATATTTTTTTATGTTTATTCGTAAAATAATATAATTTTTAACCAAATTTTAATAAAAAAACAATTACTATAGGATAACTAGAAGCCAGTCGTGGTACAGGTACACAAAGTTTAAAAGCACTGGTTGGGGGTTCGATCCTCATTTGAGAAAATAAAATTAAATATTTATATTTTCACTTCTTCGCTCTGGTGTCAAGGCAAAGCGGTGTTTCTTAACACTAGGTTCCCACTGCCTAACCTGTTGTATGCGGGATACAGTTTGAACCTGATTTATTTTACATATAGTACAACTAAATATACTAATTTCTCCATATTCAATTCAATACAAAAATCAAGAAATTTTGAAGAAATTTCAATCCATGACGTATACTTGTATTACGTAGTATATGAATTTAACACTAAGCGATCCTTGAACCGCGACAGACCGTAAGCAACGGCCTTACGCGAGCGTGACCGGTCTTATCATGTCGGTACAATGACTTTAACTATTAATACTAACTTATAGATATAATAGATAAGTTAACTTAACTAGGGGTTTTGGTTAATTAAGTTAAATTATTTTATGGAGATACGTTTACATGTTAACTTTGTGTATTTTTTTTGAAGTTAGTGTTAAGTGTGCAAACTCAAATGCTCGTATAAATGTATAAATGCTTGATATCTATAAAAAAGTAATAATAAAATTGAATTAAATATATAAAATGCGAGGCAATAGATTTGTTGCAAGCCTCCGTAAACCTTGTCGTATGCTCATATTATAATCTCTATAGCTCATTAAAAGACTGGCCCCATCTTATGTAAGTGTTGCCATATATTTCATTAACAAATATTTTTTACCTTGTTCTAAAATAGTAACTGTAATTTTTTAAATTAAATAAACTATTCAAAAGTATAATTATTAATTTATATAAAAAACTTAAATTATAGAAGCATCAATAATAGATAAGTTATAAGGAAACGCCATTTAATTTGGAATTTCTTATATTTATCCATTTTAACAGTAGCGACCAATAAAATAATACAAGTTACGACATATTTGTAGCAAGAGCCAAGTCAATCTGTTTCACAAGTCTATAAAATTGAATGTTTAATGTTATACTGTCCGTTTAAATAGTTCTCATAACTTGTCTTTTTGGTTTTGCGTGAGGTTAAATACGTGTATATATGACTAGTGGACCCGGATGCGGCTTCGCCCGCTTGAACTATACTAATATTTATTAAATATGTTTATGAAATTATTTGCAATTTAGATTTTTAAAATATCCATACAAACTTTCAACCCCTATTTCATCCTTTTAAGGTTAACATTTTTCAAAATCCCTTTAAGAAGGGATGTCCAGATTACGAAAATAAACATCTGTCGATATTTTACGTTTCTACGCACAGCGATTATCCCTGTGCGTGCGTCTTACCTCAGTCAATGAGAACATGTCCTTTTATATATATAGACTAGGGGACGCGCGCAGCTTCGCTTGCGTATTTAGGGGGTGAATTCGAAAGAACCATGAAACTCATGTTCAATTAAATATTTTTAAGAGTCAAAATTTCAAATTTTATAATAATCGGTGGCGTTTTAAAGATGTTTCCATACAAACTTTCAACCCCTTATTTGCACCCTTAGGGGGAGAATTCTAGAAAACGATGAAACACGTATTCAATTAAATACTTTTAAAAACCTAAATTTCAAATTTTATAAAAATCGGTGCCGATTTAAATTTTTTTCCATACAAACTTTCAACCCCTATCTCACCCCTTTAGGGTTAAAATTTTTCAAAATCCCTTCTTAGTGGATGTCCAGAATACGAAAGGAAACATCTGTCCAAATTTCACGTTTCTACCATCAGCGGTTACGGCTGTGCGCGCGTCTTACCTCAGTCAGTGAGGACAAGTCCTTTTATATATATATAGATATATGTATTGACGTCATACATTTTTACTTGAAATCTTTCTTAAGGAAGGACAATTGCAGAAATGTGATTACGTAAGATATAGATATTTTATTGATATATACACACTAAGAAATAAATAAACATTATAATATCCCTCCCTTAGCAGTCGGGAAAAACATATATAATAATAAAAATTAAAATATATGGAATTCTCCACAGTATTTTTCAACATAACTCAATGATATTCTAGGAGTTTCAATAATTTGTGATACTTACATATATCCAAAGCTAAAAATCTAATTACTTTTCAGACAAAACGAATACCCAATTTCTATCCAACAAGACCATATTATACAATTGATATTAAAACATTTTCTTGTATAAACTACCTATAGAATATTCGTAGAATGTGACGTTATTAAAATTCTTTATGCTTGCAATGGAGAAAAATGACGCAGAACTCTTTAAGGTTTAGGCATGCGCGCTAATGCAACAAATTGATAGTCGAGTGACAGAGCTGTGCTGCACCAGCTAGTAGCTAGTAGCTAGTAACTATGAGGAACATGGATTAAACGAGAACAAAATATTCTTTAATACATATTTTGCTATTTTATTCTACAATATAAAAATATTTGTTATGTAGGTAGAGATAACCTGGGAACCTAGTGATAAGACACTCTGTTCCAATTAAGACACTTCTGTTTACCACTGTACTGCTCTACATATAGAATATGGATTAAACGAGAGGAAAATGTTGTTTAATACATATTTTCCTATTTAACTCTAGAATATAAGATAATAATTATTTTATTTTTATTAATATAACTTTCCACTTATTATTGTTATTGTTAAAATTAACAATATATACATAGATATATAATGTTAGTATATTTCATTTTATGCAGAAAAACGTCAGTTAAGTCTTGCATCTCTGAGCACATTTAATTTAATTCTATATGCACAGATTTAACGAGTTTAACGTAAAATACGTTTTAAAGCTAGCGAGTAAAATGTACGTAAGTATATATACATATATATAATATATAATAATAATTTGTAACACGAGCTCGAAGCTTCGTTAAAATAAATAACATATAGTATTTTATATTAATTTTATTTACCATCTTTACCATTTTTTTAACAAGAAATGTATCGACAGAGTATAATGGACACCTCTCTCGTTCTTTACTTCCCGTTAGGAATTAGATAGACACTGTTTGTTGGGTTCTAGTACGGAACAAATGTTATAAAAGATAGTATGGCTTATCTGGTATAGTAGATTTAATTTATTTCCGATTTTTTTCAAAGGCTGTAATATTAACGCCGACTCTTTTATTTTTTTATATTCACACTGTTTCCCGTACACAGGAGGGTACCCAAAAGGAATCTGAACCTGTTCCTGATTTGAACCTAGTGTTAAGACACACCGTTCTCAGGCAATACATGTTGAGTGACGAAACTCAACGCCACGCTTCGCCTCATTATCAGAGCGAGAAAATGAGAATATTAAAAATTTCAATTCCTCCAGTGGGAATCGAAATAGCTACCATCGCTTTTACACGCACATGCTTGTACCCCTTTTCCACTACAGGCCTTTTAATAGCAATTAACATAATAATTAAAATTTAACTAATAATATTATTAGGGATGTCAGAAACCACTTAGATACAAGAAACTGACGTCACATCATAATATATCACAATGTCATTAAAATAGCCAGGTTTTTTATTGATCTCGTAAAGCGTTGAACTGGTGGACCGTTCAGCCGGAACCACCGACTTCCTCGGATCAAGGCAGCATAATAGATTACAGAATTCTAAACCTTGCCTAATACTGGTACTGTTACATGAATAATATTCGACCTAAATATTGAATCTGTAAAGTATTATTATGTATAATATTTTGCAATATCACTTCTATTAATACTTAAAAACTTTAATCGAAATTTATATTTTTAAAATCATCTCTATACTCTATCCCGCATATAGGAGGATAGGCAGAGGGAACCTTTAAGACCCTCCGCTTCCCTCTTTCCACCGAAGTTTTCGAGGCATTGCCGGAGCGAAGAAATGAAAATATCCTGAGTGCGGGATCGAACCCACAACTGACGTGTTACAGTCTACAGTTACATTTGGTGAACCTACGCCACATCTGGCCTCATTCTTTATTCGGATAAAAATGGAACATACGATAAGTGTAACCAAAAAAATATCTCTTTTAAGTAAACATATAAACTCTCTCTCTCTCTCTCTCCATTTAACTAATATAAGGCATTTAACAAAACACCATAATATGATATTTTTAAAGAAAAAAAAGCAACAAAATGTAGTGATTGTCTCAGTCCTTAGTGGCGTTGGTTTCGAGCGACGCGCCGCGCAAGGTTGGCGAGAACGCGAGGTCAATGAACACGGCTTTCAACCCAAATACCTAATGCTGAGGGCGAATTAGGAAGATCGGTAAAAATATGTTTTCATTACAGTTTATAGTGAAAACTAATATAAATATTTTATATTTTCAATTTCATTAGGTACTATAAATTATAATAATATTTTTTTCAGTTTCACGCTGCACGCACTCAGCTGATAATCAGTTCTCCATTTTCCATAGAATTCTCAACGCTTTGCCTCGATACTATAGCGAAGAAGTCAAAATAATAAATATTCCATTTCCACGAGTGGAAATCGAACCTACCTACCAGTCGCGTTTACTGTCACACTTTGGGCTCCTGCACCACGACTCGTTATTAGAAAATACAAATAACACTTTAGCACTTTATTTAACGTAATACATAGAAAACAACAAACCTGGATATAAATAAAAATAAACAAAGAAACAAGTTTTTAAACGTTCAAGAAAAAAATGTATTAAATTTCAACAATAATTATAAACTTGATAATTTTTTTTTTTAAGTTTATAAAATTTTGGCACCTTCTTGTTGGTGGTATTATATAAAAACAAGGTTAATTACAGATTATTATATGAAAATGTCAAAGGTAAATATGAAAAAGAAGTTAATTATTAAAATTATCCATAAAAATTGTATATAAGTACTTCCTATTAACTTAAATCATTGATGATATCTTTTGACTATTTCTTCACATTTTTTCGTTAGTTTTTTATTTAAACAAAACTAATATTATTCTATAGTATTACTCTATTCTATTTTACGGAATTGACGTACAAAAATTGAAAATACTCCGCCCACATAGCGAACTTTAATCTTTGTAAATATTTTGTCCTTCTACCACTAGCGAGAGCAGATTGTCGAGATTCGTGTGGATTTCTTTAAATCGATCTACTCTTATATGTAGTTTCAAGGTAAGCTATGATAAGTGTTATAATAAATTAATTATATTTAGGCAGAGGGCACCTAGTGTTAAGACACTCCGTTCCCCATTTTCCGCTGAATTCTAGAGACATTGTGTGTTGAATGGCGGAACTCGACGCCGGAGCGAAGATATGTAGGTAAATATAAATTTAAATAAATATTTCATTCTCTCGAGTGGGGATCGAACCTACAACCAGTCGCGTTTACAGTCTGGTCCGTACTTGGTCTGGTCTCAAATTAATTTAAATTAATTATTTTATTTTAAGCTTAATTTATTTTAATATTTATATATTTATTATTTGATATAATATAGTTATAGTTCATTGTTCGACGTAAACCATCGCGTCACCTTGTTTACCCACATCGATGAAACCATATAAAATATAAAGATCCATACAATGTCTGCATCTTTAGTACCCAAGAGGGATTAGAATTCAATACCATTCTACTCAGTTCCACTCGCTATACCAGAAGCTGTCTAAAAAATAACACAATTATTTTAAGTAACTTTATGATATAATTGTTTTAAAACTAAATTATTTTCAAAGTACCTAATAGATAAATAAGTATAAAAAAATAAGTCTAAATAAGTAAGTAGTATTTTAAGTTTCTTATTATCTAATTATTTTTACTTTAAAGTAATTATGACATTATTTTCTACTCAGTAGCTGTTTTTTTTTTATTTTTAACAAATTTAAACAATCAAAATAGTTATTTAACTTAATTTAAAATAGTTACTTAACTTACAAAATTCAAAAACTCAATCAACCCAAAACAAGATCCCCAAGATACCTATATGAATCCAAAGAGCGATATCTCAGCGGATATTAAATGCGGCCCAATAACCGGCTGTCATTCTCCTCAGCAGCACAGTTGGTCACCGAGTCGAACTGTATTTTTTATAAGGTGATAATTTATATCATTTAGCAGTTTAGTGGTCGGTGTTGTCTCGAGACCTGTCGCTACTGTTGAGAACTTGTTTAAGATTGTACTTAATAGTTTGTTTATCTAATATTTTATTTGGATTCTACTGGAATCGACTTTGACCTGTAAATACTTCTAGGAAGGATCATTCTTCTACTTATAATTCACAAATATTTATAAAAAAATATTATAATAATAGTAATTTAATTATATAACAATACTAGCCCCTTGCGGCTTCGCCCACTTTTACTACTGGATTATTCATATAATGTATGTTTGCAAAGCACTTAAGATAATGTGACAATTAATTAAACCCTAATGCAACCCGCATTTTCGTAGTTTCAATAAGGATTTTCCAATTGTTTTACACAGCAAGGATTTTTTAGTAGGTACCGTAATTTTAAATCTGTGCTACTAATCTTTTCAAGTACTTATTAAAATATATTTAAATGACTATTTTTAGATAGTTAAATAACTATTTTTAAACGGAAGAAATTATAAACAAAAACCTACCTACTAATAACCAATTATCCAATACGTGCAAACGCATCTAAATCTTCGTTGCTATAAAGGCAGGCGGGTTTTTTTTGCTTGTGGTTAATACTGAAGAGGGTATTCTGTCCCTGATGAAAAGCAAGCACTACGTGGCTGCCTGTGAGGAAAATTAAATAGAATGCATCGGCCGGGAATCGAACCCGGGCCGCCCGCGTGGCAGGCGAGCATTCTACCACTGAACCACCGATGCGTGTAAGGCAGGCGGGCGCGGCGGACGCATGACGACTGGAGAGCCGTTTCGCAGCAAGGATTTTTTGATATTGTAACAACTTCTAAAATACTTATTAAAATGAAAAACAGTAAAAGACAGTTTTGATCTACATTAAATGGCCAACGTAACTAATATACTTATTTATATGCTGAGAGTAAGGGATAAGTGAAACTTGAGTAACATACAGCTGATGTGTCAACGGCGGGATGTGTCAACAATTAAATGCGTTTTTCTCTAAAACTATTCGCAATTTCGAATTTGTGTAAAAAGCAAATTTTATCTTCGTTTAACGTAGAAAATTAATAAAGTATTTTAAAGGATAAGGATTAATACCATTATGGAAAAATATCCCTCACAATAAAAAATATATTGAAATTATTATTTTTAGACAGAAAAATGATCACTACACGTTATTCTTAAAAGATACGAATATGCCGTCGCGGACTTTTTTGTAGATCTCATTGAGAGGCACAATACTCCAGTACATTTTTTTCATGTAGTACTTACCATTAAAGCAGCGCATGCGCGGAAGTGTCTCAAGGGGTAGGAGTTTATTCATATTTATCGTATTTATGTTAATTTACATAAGAATGTACAAATAATAAACTATATATAAACCTTCTACGAAAAATACTCGACCTAATGGTGAAAACCGCAACAAAATCCGTTGGGTGGTTTAGAAGAAGAAGAGTTAGAAACAACAGATAGACACGAAAAGCGACTTTGTTTTATAAGATATAGGATTATAAAAGTAAAGTTGTTTATAATGGTAATAATTTTCTTTTTCTTGTCTTCAATTTTGTGTCTATTTCAACAGAACTCTTTCCAGTCAGAATCACTTTTCTTTTTCTATTAAATACCTACTTAGTTACCTATTAATATACTTATGACATTTTATATTTAACTAATACAGAAAGCTATATAAATCTCTACTTTTATATATAAATATATAAACTGCAAAAAACTACATAACGCAATTAATATAAAATTTATAAAATACTAGCGGACGCGCGCAGCTTCGCTTGCGTAATTAGAGGCGAATTCAAATAAACCACGAAACATGTGTTCAATGAAATATTTTTAAGAGTCTAAATTTCAAATTTTATAAAAAACGGTGTCGATTTAAAAATTTTTCCATACAAATTTTCAACCCCTTATTTGCACCCTTAGGGGATGAATTCTAGAAAACCATGAAACACATGTCCAATTTAATATTTTTAAGAGTCTAAATTAAAAATTTTATAATAATCGGTGGCGTTTTAAAGATTTTTTTTCTTACAAACTTTCAACCCCTTATTTGCACCCTTAGGGGAAGAATTCTAGAAAACCATGAAACATGTGTTCAATTAAACGCTTTTAAGAGTCTTAATTTCAAATTTTATAAAAATTGGTGCCGATTTAAAAAAAATTCTATACAAACTTTCAAACCCTTATTTGCACTCTTAGGGGAAGAATTCTAGAAAACGATGAAATACGTGTTCAATTAAATACTTTTAAAAATCTAAATTTCAAATTTTATAAAAATCGGTGCCGGTTTAATTTTTTTTCCATACAAACTTTGAACCCCTATTTCACCCCTTTAGGGTAAAAATTTTTCAAAATCCCTTCTTAGTGGATATCCAGATTATAAAAGTAAACATCTGTCCAAATTTCACGTTTCTACCATCAGCGGTTACGGCTGTGCGTGCGTCTTACCTCAGTCAGTGAGGACAAGTCCTTTTATATATATAGATAAATAGTACAACGTTCTTGAGCAAAAAGGAAAAAATATTAATGATTGGGAACTGCACGGATGAGCCCATTCTCCATTTTGTGTAAGTATATTCATTTTGTGAAAATATCTTAACAATAAAATACATTTTTAATCAAAATGTTGCAAAAATTATTACTAAGATATTTGCTTAAAATAAATAAATATTACAAAATATCTAAGATTTTTTTGGATAATAATTTAGTAATACGATACAAATAAAACTAAAGTAGACACTAGCCCTATAGCAGTTAATTCAAAACGTCACCAATCTTATTTATTCGTATATCACGCTCTTTATAGCCAATTGTTGCCAAGAAGCTACTTTACGACAATTTAAAATCTTGTATTACACCAATTTATCTAATTGTACAGACACAAATAAATGTTATATTTAATCTTTATGTATTTTTCGCGGCGTTGAATTCCGCAACGTAACACTAAGAAGACTGCTATGCGGATAAGCTCGTAATGTTGTTTTTGTATTTAAGTTAAACGGAGACGGAT
>HE668310.1:2711-14735 GCA_000313835.2 Heliconius melpomene melpomene
TGATAACAGTATTTTTACGTATTTATATGGTTTCGTTGCCTAGCCATAGTCTTGAGAGACTTCGCGAAACTTTTGCGGAATTACTTATGATTGCGCGTTTTGTTCACTTAGCTAGGCCCCACCGATGGGCGCCAGTAAAAATATCTTAAACTTTGTATATAAAAACTGTTTTATTAAAATAAAATACAATTATTATTAAAACTAGTTCTTAACTATAAGAGTGCTGGTAGTGGAATTGCCTTATCCCTAAGGTTGGTCGGCTTTAATACAAATTCGGGTGTCTCCACCCCTTTGGCTCGTTTCCCACAATGCTTTGTTTCTCATGGAGTTATTGTATGAAATTCCCTGGAAGTCGGAAATCAGCGAGCCTATTGTCATCGACATCCAAATGTTCATGTGCTGCAACATGTGCAGCAGGGTTCTCGTAATGCTTTTAAAGAACTTTCTCTCGGAGTCATAAATCTACCAAGGGCCCACAGTCCGTCGGGCACTTATTTTATATTTATTATCCTTTATTTAAACCTTGTGTTACAACAATGTTAGACTAGGTTAACTTAGGTATGGAATGTAACTCTGCCTATGTGTCTGTCACTGATCCGACTGTAATTAAATTTCATAGAGATACTTGAGTGCCTTGAGATGGGTTACTTTTTTACATAGGTTACTTTTTTCTCACAATTTTATTTATAAGTGTTACACGGATGCGGACATATATATATAAAATTTGTTTTACCATCTTCATCGGTGCTCCAAGTAATAGCTATGTTATTACTCAGTTCATTTATTTAATTGATAGAGTTATATATATATTGAGACTTCTTTATATTTCTCAGAATATTATTACTCATTAAGTAAATATTTCATAATTAATTATAAATATGTTGCTGTCATTTGTTTTTGTTTATTCTATCTTCACGCCTTATTCTCCTAGTCGGGAGGTAGAGTCAGAGAAAATAGGTTATATATATATTTATGATATTAAAAACAGAGGTTCAGAATTCGCTTTTAAGACAGAAGGGATGCGTAATTAAATTTTTAATAAATAATATCGTTGATTTAATTAAATCTATTCATTATTAATGATGTTAGACGTGTAGAGTTCGTCGGCGGTAAAAGGCTTTTATTAGAACAACCTACCATTGAATTATGTATACATATTGACGAGAATTCCTCCTAATGAAATATACTACAAGTTAAAATTCGTAAGAGGAAATTCCGAAATTGAGACTTCCTTATATTTATTTAATAAAAAGATATTAATGTTTTATTCCAAGATAATAATAATAATAATTTTATATTGTTGATTATTTTATATTAACTACAAATTCTTTACTTTCATGTATTTTATACAACTTCACTGTTTTTGTAAGTTTTGTACTTTATTTGGAGTGGGGGAATTCAACATCGAAGGTTTAAATTGAAAAATAAAAATAATTGAAAATTGAGGTCAATGTTTCCCGTTTGAGCGGAAAATCGTGGTAAACGGAAGGTCTACGAGAACGGAATTGCGGCCGGCAACTAGTATATGACAAAATAACTAAAAGCATTTTTTTAAAGAAAGAACCTTAATTTTCCCATAAATAATGGTTCTCTAAAATTATTCTACTTTAAGAATCCAATTATTGTCACAATGCGCTTTTAACGAGCGGTGCTACGAAAGTGCCAAAGCAGCGTTTTCGTTGTTCATTTACTACTAACGTCTTAATCTTGTTAAAAAGTGAACACAGTTCAAAATTTTGTACCTGAAAATTAATTGTTTACATAATATATAACATAAAAAATGAAATTTTTCTATGACAGAAAAGTATATTATGGAAAACATAGTTTTTGTTAGGTGACATATAATAATTATGTATATAGTAAAGCACTAGGCTTTTACGTGCAACTTCGGTGGGTTCGAATAGGAAAAATATATGACACATGACACATTCTAAGTACCCATGATAACTCTGATACATGGAGTACAGTGGGTTACAATGCAACTGTTAACGTGATATAATATAACGGAGGAAAGCCCTCGGCAGCATTTTTTTTATACGAGTTCAACCAAAAAAACTTCTCTTGCTAAAGTGTAAAGTTTTTTTATATATGAACAATATTTTAAGTGTATTTATAAGTGAGAAACGGAGTATCTTAACATAAGGTTCCCTCTGGTTACCCTGCTATGTGCGGGATACAGCGCGTAGCTGATTAATTTTAATTAAAAAAAAATATCGTTTAATAGAAGATTAAACAAATTATAAACACAGGTGATTAACGGGCTGGAATCGTCTGAATGTTTCCGACGATTACTTTGACTTTTTTCAAAGGACAAGTCTTTTCATAAAGAACTGTGTTACGGTGTCAACGTATTACACAGAGGCGCATTTATTTCGATTTTTTTGCTTTTCCTCTCAATAGCAGTTAAAAATAAGTGTATTTAATTTGTATTCATTTTATTCACTATATGAATATATTTGCGTATATTATAATCGTTTTGGAAGTGAATAGAGTTAAGTCAAAGTATAATAGTTATACAAAAAAATATATAATTTTTCTATTACTATTTAGCTTTGTGTTAAGTAAGGTATATGGAAAATAAAGAAAATAAAACTAAGTAAAAAATACTTATATTTACGGTTGCTTTCAAATGTATATTTATTTATTTATTTTAACACTTTATTATACCATTATTGAACTTAAATTGAATTTACAAACATAAATTAACTTTTAGTTGTAAACTAAATAAAAAATATAGGTTATAATTATAAATAGTATATTTCAGATGTTTCACAGTACATAACCGTTTGTAATCAACCATAGAAATCGGCAAATGTGTCGGAATAACTTCAAAGACAAAGTTTAAGTTATTTAAAACCTATTTCACAGTTGAATGAAGTTCAGATATCGAAGATAAATGGAAAATTACGATTGAAAAGCCTTGTGCGAAATAAGTTGGCGGTGTCCCAAAATAAAAATTAAATTAAATTAAATTTTTGCAGTAGAAAAAAAAGGAAAAATAGAAATTTGTAGATAAAAACTATAACAATTTTTATAGTATTAACGTATTATTGATTAATAATTGAATTAATCACATTTAATTATATCTTATAGTTTAGCTGGATCATTACAGTTCTACATCGTATGTGCTAGTCTTCGAAATCAATAATAGCGTAGATCCTGCCTTGGCTTAATAGCTACTCTACAAATGGACAAATAAAAATTTTGAAAGTCATAGATTGGTGTTATGCGTTATTCTTTTTATATTACCCTAAATGATGTTTTCGTAAAAGTATAAAATGTAAGAATAACGCATTTTTTACTGTTTTATTAAAGTATCATGTTTATTTTAGCATAAATTTCTATTTATATGTAAAAAAAACAGAATATAGGAACAAAACAAAACAAAAACTATAATCCGGTCTTATTACATTATAAAGTGCGTACATAATATACGAACGATTCACAATATGTCAAGATATTGGGTCTACGCCAAAGCTTCTTGACCCTGTTTACTTAACCTTGTAATTTATTGTTCCTAAGATTGATCTGATTTGTTACTATAGATACTAACTATCAGACTATAATGGATCTCGTTTCTGCTGCTGCTCCTGGTGCTGAAAGCAATTTGGATTAATCTTAGATATAAAGTAAATTAGAACACGTCTTAACTAATAATATGTTAGGCATACTGAAATTTCCTCATTATTGATATGATAATTATATTACGTTTATTATTATGTGGTATTTTATATAATTTTCATGTGACATATAAGAAAAATATATAAAAGCTTTTAATAAAAAGTTAAAATGATGGTAATATATTATGATAATTGAAGAATTTATTAGAGCTTCATTATTAATTGAAGAATTTATTAGATATATTATTTCTTTCGCTTTCTTAAGCGCAAATAATAATATCTTTAATTATCGATAATATGTCGTCAGGTTGTGGGTTCGATTTTTATTCGAGGAAATGAAATATTTAATATTTTGACCTACCTACTCTACTATGTGCGAGATACAATGGAAGTAAAAGAAATAAAATAATAAGTTTCTCTTTTTCATTTTTAAGTAACAAATTTTTGTTAATAAAATGTTCGAGAAGTGGTTTCAATATGGGAATAATAAAGGGAGCAGCGGCACCTGTAATGTAATTAATCACAACTCTTTCAATGTAATTGAAAATAGAATGATTCTAGCCACGAGGCCATTCGTAGCGCAGGGACACAAGCCTGTATTTGTAAACCAAGCGTATGACAGGTTGTGGGATCGATATCTGCTCAAGAAAATGAAATATTAAATATTTCATTTTTCATTTTTTTTTAAATATTTTTATTTTTTTTTATTTTTCATAGTTTTTTTCTCATCTCGGTAACTACGCAAAGCGCGGCGTTGAATTCCATCATTCAACACTCAATGCTTTTAAAATTTGGCGGAAAGTGAGCAACGGTGGTCTTAATACTACGTTCCCTCTGCTTGCGTTGCTATGTAATTTAAAAAGAATGATGCTATACAGTGTTGCAAATAAGTGTTTGAAATAACACCAGTTGTTTAAAAAAAAAAGATCTTTCGACACATATTTACATATTCTTATAAACTGATTAATTGATTATATGGATGGATATTTAAATATTCTATTTTAACGAGAAAAAATCCAACTCAAAAAGAACATAAGAATGACCAAAAATATAAAATACAAAACTAATTCCGTCCTGAAGTTCTGAACTTCTAAAGCTTTAATATATTTAGCTTTATCTGGAACATAATTTGTAAAACAGTAGAAAGTCTAATTAAAACCAGTACCGCTTCTCGGCAATAACGAAAAAGTTAAAAGAGGATTTATAATTTTGGTCATGAGGTCATCATCGTACTATTTAGACTTGCCTATCATTTGCTGAAATGATTGTTATTGGTTCTAGTAAAGTAATAGTGTACTTATGTTATATTATGACATACATTACTTCCTTCAATTCAAATAAGAATTCAAAGCGAATTTTTAAAACTGAATTTAAAAATAATCGAATAATATGTTAGAGTGAATGATAAGTTTTAAAAAATTTGTTACCTGGAAGTGATTTGTCAAAAGAATTAATTTAATAAAAATTCCACAAGATCGCTTTAAGTATTTTCTTCTCACGAACAAGGCGAGTGGCTTTCAGCCAACTAGAAGCATGTTGAAATAACTTGGAGGATACACAATACCTGTGATATTAAAAGAAGGGTGCTTACTCATAAGCTAAATGATAGTTAGACTTATTGTTTATGTCTAGTAATAATAAAACCGGTCAAGTGCGAGTTGGATTTATATCGATTTTATAGTTTTAATTTATTCATACAAAAATATACATAAACGTTTGTATGTTTTGTTGACTTGACATTAATTTCACGTTTAATTTACAAAAAAATATTATTTAAATAAAATAGGTAATAATAACAAGAGCGAATACATGAAAATATTAAATATTTCATTTTCCTCCAATGAGAACAGAACCTGTCCCATTTACAGTTACACCCTTGTGGCCCTGCGCACAACAAAACATTTTCAAATTGCAATACAGCAGATCAATAAATAAATCAGGTGCAATAAGTGGGGCTGCAGTGAGATTTCGACTATCGATAATTTGCTATCTCGTTCACTATCTCTATTCAAAGCAGCTGCCGAATACGGAAGGTTATTGAGCATTAACAACCCGATATTAAGCTCGTTTGTTTGAATTTTTAATGAAGGAAATTAAATTTCTTTCTTTTGTGTATTTCTTTAACAAATTATTTTAATACCAATATGTTATACTGAATATGTACATATAAATTATAGAGTATTTACGAAGTAACACCGAAGAGATATTGTAGTTATTATAAGAAACTTATATCTTGAGACCCGTCGTGGCGCAAAGGACTCTAAACGGGACATGTTGGAAATGAAATATTTAATATTTTCATTTCTTCGCTCTGGGGTCGAGGCAATGCGCGGCGTTATGTTCCGCCATTCTACAAACTCTTACTATACAACAAAACTTATATATTTTGTATATTAACTCTACTGAGAAAAAGCATGTTTTGCTCGTATAAGTCCAATAAAATTTAGATTGGAATAAAAATGTGTGAAGCAACTTCTAATTGGATCGCTTAAAGGTACTTTGCTATAAAAATTTATTATTGAGGTATTTGTGGGGATGTTTTTAAAGTCGTCGTGCTCCATTTCTTGCATCTTTGCCCGGCGTCCGAGCGTGTCTGTAGAATGCAATTTGGGAGTCGTTTTCAAACTTATTATAGGTATTTACGATACTTTTCAATATTTTAGATACGTCGTAGTTTATGTCTAGCTGCCAAATTTCCTAATTCTAGGTCAACTTGAAGTCCTCTAAATTTTGATTTGACTCTTTATGGTGTCGAAATACGCGTTTTTTGCTATTAAAGGCTATTAATTTTTAGGATTTAATCACAAATATATAGTTTTCAGATTTTTTTCCTGTACTTATACTATCTGTAGATGCTAGCTGCCAAATTTCATAATTCTAGCTTTACCGGAAGTACCCTATTAATTTTGATTCTCTTCGTAGTGAATGAAACAAATAATATGTTTCTTTTATAAACCTCTAATAATTAATTAATAACATATTAATTTAACCTTAAAAAAAAATTTCATTAGTTACTGATGTGTTAAGCTTCTTAATTCTTCTATTAATCTTTTAAGAAATTTTCTTATAATGTCTTTTTACATGAACACATTCGCCAAGTCACTATTCCTAAGTGGAAAAACCAAGTTTTCATGGGCCATTGACTCGTGTATAATTTTATTAAAATTAATCTCATATTACGAGATTGCGGTTAGTGAAAACGTTTTTAGTACCAACTAGAAAGCTCATTTATGAATATAGTTATATTTCCTTATTCTTATCTTTAATTTTTATTTACTTTAAGTTAACATAGTTAAAAGTAGTTCGTAAAAGAAAAGAAAAGAAATACAATTTATTTACGATCACTCTATTATAATATTTAATACTTTACGTCAGTTAATACGAATGTAAAACGTCTTACATTAACTTTGATGGAGTTCTAATCGATATTCACAAATGACTATCAAATGGTGTGAAACTAATAACCTCATTCATCTAAGCATTGACGACAAGACGTTGAAACCAATTTCACGAATATCAAGAGCGCTTAAATTATATTGTACATAATATACTATACGATAATGTGAAAGATTTCATACATTCATTTTTTAAACAAGAACATTTGTTTATTACTAACTTAACTTCTGTTTGTAAATTCGTTATTAAATATTATTATATACACAAAAAATATACAAATGGTTATATTGAAAGATAAAAATCTTATGATCTAGTCTGGGGATAAGCAAGTCGAAATTGATACGATTATATTGAAAACCTACATTTTAGGTAGTCGTAAATATTATACATTGGAATATATGTAAGAAAAAATGTTATTGGGGACTAATGAGTTTCGCCACTCATTTAACAATTCGAGTGGAAAGCAAAGAATTTACTCTCTAAAATTTAATTAGCTTCTTCTGTCCTGTTATTCGGGATGAAATTTCAATCTGAAACTGATATTCTAGTCTGATAAAGGTTATTCGTTGAAGTCAATTTATTTATTAGCGCAGGTGTTTCATTTACTGTAGCGACAATTTCGCAGCGGCCAACCGCACTTTAACTTGGAAATGGAAACTACTTATAAGTTACCCTACTTATTATTCCCAAAATTTTTCTCTCAATATTTTGTTTGTGATTCAAATAATATCAAGTTTATTCGTCGAAGTTTAGCTTTTTGTTTTATTTAAATGTTTAGGGCATTTAAAACCATTTTTTAAGACGAATTGAAATAGTTTTTTTGGTTTTGTCAACTGATTATTTTTCACTCTTTTCTAAATTACAAAAAAGATGTCACTTATTCTTATATAATATGTACTTGTACATCAAAATCTTCCATTCTCCACTTTCAGTACTAACGCTTTTGCTTACACAATACAAATATGAGTAAATGCTTCGGCGGTGTAAATGTGTGAAACCTTTTAAGGTTCACATTTGCGAGGTTAAAGCTTCCAGCACATGACAATACTTTATTTCAACCCTCATTTACTTAAAATTTTGAAGTACTGAATTGAAGTGCATGGCTTTAATGTTTTTAATATTACCCCTAAAAGATATATTTGTGTAAAAACACCCAGGCATATTTCTTTTTTAGTCGCTACAATTTTTTATATTTGTCACAGCAGTTGGGTGTAGTCTTTGAAGACGCGGGAGTAGGGGTCCACATTTATTCGATGCTCTCAAGTAAATATTATTTCCAATTATTATTAAAATTGATATATGTAAAAAAATTGCATTTTATTACAGCTGCTGTTAATGTATTATAATTATATTGGAATAATGAGCTAAACTTATTTGAGCAGAATTCTTGTTACATATTAAATTTAACTAAAACCTCATTTCAAAGTTTCATATGGAAGTTTAACTAGTTTGTGGCATCAAATTGAAGGATTTTAAGCCACGAAGTACCATATATTATAGAGCATTCGATTGTTTCACAAATAACAAAATATGTTAAATTTAATGTTCAAATTGACCTCAGTTTGCACATTAAATACAAATACAGGTAAATACATGTACTACAGGTAAAGGCATCTGATACCATTGAAATTTCTTACAATAAGTAGATATTATTTTAATTGTAATATCAAACAAGCAGTTATATATAAAGAAATAATATAATTAAGATTATTATATATTAATAATACACAATTTTTGAAGATATTTTAATATTATGCTCTTCTGTTTTTAACTTACACATATTTTGTACTAACCAAAAAAATTAAATCTCCAAGTGAAACTGACGTTCAGAATTTTGAAAATATAAAAGTTAACTTAGTTTATTATTTTGCAAATATCTTTTATTCTGTTAAAGCAACAAATATATTAAGATAGATTTGATGGAGCTTATTACAAAATCTCTAAAATATACCATCAATAATTATAAAATCGTGAAGGAACAATTCAGGTTTGTCCAAACCAAACCTGCAAAGTATTTATCACAAAGGGGTGTGCAAGTACGAAACAAGAAATAGGAAGATATAGGTAACTTAGTCGGTTGTAAAACCAGGGTGAGCCGTTTGGGTGAAGTTTTGAGTTAAAAGATGCGCACAACTTCACACACTCGTAGCCGCCGTCGTAACTCGTTTCTGAACATCTGCGGCAACCCACTTAGCTACGAATGAGGTTGTGGCTACACTTTGTTTGCCGCACGTGGTATATCTTAGCATGGTTTAAAATAAGCTTACATTTACATTGTTGTATATAATTGCTTATTTTATTTTTAAAGAAATAATCGGAATAATGCAGCAAATGCAGCATAATAAAAATATTATGTCGCTAGTCAAAATATATTGGTTACTCTACGTTCACTTAGAATTATGAAACGTGTTCTATCTTACAGTATACTAAAAGAAAAAAATGGTCAGAAAAAAATTGTAACTTATATTTATACTAAATTTTACTTTCATACGGACGTACGCACTAATTGCAAAATGTATAAATCTGTCAATTTTTATAAATTATGCTTCTAGTTAAACAAGAATCGTAGAATAAGTAGGTACGAGTATGGATCCCTCGTGGGGCGAGCCCGAGAGAGCGAGAGAGTGGAAATATTAACATAATTTACTTCCTCGAATAGAGAGTGAACCTACAACCATTGCGTTAAACGTTGTCCCACTGCACCATAATATATAAAGTTAAGTATTTTTTTGTTAGCTTATATTATAACATAAATACTATTTATGTTGAAAGAAACCATCTAAAGATCATGTAACAGTGTGTGCCGTTGCGAAAATAAGGTTATTTCCTATAATAGGAAACTTCTAGGAACTTACCATATAGGAATACGAGTTGTTGTATAACAAAGGTTTTGCTACTAACACTAAGATCAATCAGCTCTCTTGTACTGGAATGCTTTATACTAAAGTCGAACTAGTAAGTTCTAACCTAGTTTAACTATTTATATTTAGTTAGTTTACATTCTCATTACTCGGTTTCCTATTGATAAACTTAATTCTCCGTTCTCCGTTTTCTCAATATGATATAGTGTAATAATAAAGGCATAAAATTCCCAGCTTTATAAATAACATAAATTTTTTTATGTATATTACTTACATGCTTGGCCAAGCTTGTAATGAAAATATTTTGAATAGTTATTTCTCTCTCACTTTAATATTAGCAAGCTTTAAATTTAAGTACTTTGTATTCTGTAAAATACTAATATTAATATACTTTAACTGTTGGTTTATAATTCAGATCGGATTCCCAAAACAAATTAACCCTAAAGTTATTGAAACTATAAAACCACCTATTAGAAAACTTTCCATTATAAATATTGTAAAAGAAAAATATATGAAAAAATATATGAAACTACCAGTTACGTTTTATTATTAGACTAGAAAATATATATTACTAGCGGACGCACGCAGCTTCGCTTGCGTATTTAGGGGTGAATTCTAAAAAACCACGAAACATGTGTTCAATGGAATATTTTTAAGAGTCTAAATTTCAAATTTTATAAAAATCGGTGGCGATTTAAAGATTTTTCCATACAAACTTTCAACCTTAGGGGGTGAATTCTAGAAAACCATGAAACACGTATTCAATTAAATACTTTTAAAAATCTAAATTTCAAATTCTGTAAAAATCGGTGCCGATTTAATTTTTTTTCCATACAAACTTTGAACCCCTATTTCACCCCTTTAGGGTTAAAATTTTTCAAAATCCCTTCTTAGTGGATGTCCAGATTACAAAAGTAAACATCTGTCCAAATTTCACGTTTCTACGCACAGCGGTTACGGCTGTGCGTGCGTCTTACCTCAGTCAGTGAGGACAAGTCCTTTTATATATATAGATTACTAGTGGACCCGAACGCGGCTACGCCCGCCTGAACTATACGAATATTTATTAAATATATTTATGAAATTATTTTCAGTTTTCAATAGAGAGATGTGTTAAGCAAGCTCATTTTGGGTGACGTTTTCTAACAACAAATTTTGCAAATCGTTGCTTAGCAACGCGACGGCTGTTATTAACATGGCGGAATAAATTGCATGTCAAATTAATAAGTATTTTAATATATATCGAAAATATTACAAATATGAGAAAAAAAAGTATCCTATGTTCATCCCGGGACCCTCAAGTATCTCTATATGAGTATTTTATCACAATTAAATTAGCGGTTTGGCCCTGATTGCGTAAAAGACAGACAGACAGACAGAGTTACTTTCGAATTTATAATATAGGTATGGATAAAATATGTTTATTAATATAATAAGGTCAGGTTACACGTAATCTAATGATTACTCGTTTTCTAATTTACGCTCTACTTAGTAGTGCTCAAAGTCTACGCACCCAGATCTTTAGCCCAACAATATTTTGTTAAAATATCAAATCAAGTCAGCTTCATGCTGTATCGCGTGCACAGCAGGGTAGGTAGAAGAAAGTGTTAACCTAGTGTTAAGACACACCGTTTCGACACACTTTCCGATGAATTCTGGAGGCAGTGCTCTTTGCCCCAACACCAGTGTGAAGAAAATGTATATATAAATTTAAATAAATATTTAATTTTCACGAGTGGGGATCGAACCCACGACCAGTCGCATTCGCCTCTAAAGGAATATAAAATAAACTATGTTTTTTTCACTAGCCGTAGATGATGTTATAAAGTTTCGTAATAAAAATCACATTTTGTTCTCTTTTTCATTCGAAAGCTTATTAGAAACTTCTATTTACTATAGTAAATATCTGCTAATGAAAGTGCCTTTGCTTTTACTCTAGACTCGAACCATGTCCTCGAGCTGTGAAACTTATTCCACGAACAGTCTTTGGGGAAGTTTTTCAAGAGTTTTTCTAGTTAAAATGAGAAATTTGTGCTCTGCACCACAATGCAACTGCGAACCTTCCCACATCCATTATGTTTCCGGTCTGTTACATTCTTAAAGAATATTCTTTCTGCCTTGCATTTCATTTCGACAAAAAATAAGAC
>HE668312.1:1155-16160 GCA_000313835.2 Heliconius melpomene melpomene
CTTTCTAGAACGTACTGTTATGGATTTTTTTTACATACTTATCATCATACATCTATTGTGTTAATTAAAATTGGTTAATAATATTTCCTAGGTATCCTTATACCTAGACCTAGACCTAGACATATTTAAGCTTTTGTATCCTTTTCTTTACGAATTAACGTGACCGTATTTATATATATTTGTTGACATTAGAAATTATATTTTATTATAATTAATAATTCTATACAATATAATAGGATATATTACGTATGTGTATAAGGATATAAAGCAGCGGTAGGCTACCGATTGACATACACTTACGAGTGCACCTTAAGGTAGCCTGGCAGAGATCGCTTAGAGCGATAAGGCCGCCTGCTTTGCATTTTCTTATGAGAAGCATTTTCTTTTACTTCTCTTTATTTGATGATGGACAATAAAGTATTTCGTAAGATATTTGTAATTATAGCGGTTATCAATACAGGAGTTTCAAATATAAATACGCTATCCTTATTATTTTATATATTTAAGAGTGAAATTTAAGTTCAATAATGGAACTGACAGATAATAATAGGTAACAGCAAGAGATAAACAAACATGTAGCCAGTGGACATTAGAACATAATATTTATATTTGTGTGTATGTTTATTGATGTTACTTTAAGTTGAAACTAAACTTTATACTACATATTTCTTTACTTGCTCAACTTTTATTACTAAAATGTTTAAAGTGTTCATAATCTCAGGATATGCGTACAGACAAACGCAAGGACACATAAACCGACAAAACCGACAGACAACATTTTAACAAAACATCTTTTATTTATTGATAGATTTTCTCGTATTTCTTCCACACAGCGATAAGTTACAATTTCGTTATATGTACATAATATGGTTAAACTTCTGAGAGAATTCCAAAAGTCTTCTGGTCTCAAAAGTAATTATTTTTTGTAAATTATATGTTAAGTCTAGTATCTCTTGCGCATTTTGTTATAATATGATTGTACTAGTTCAAGACGCAATGATTTAATTAGTTGTATATTTGTTGAAACTAGTGATGTCAAGTAGACTGCGGCAATATCAATACATATATTATTTGTAATCGACCGAATGTAATGAGTTTATAATAATACATTGTTGATTTTAACTGTTTTTGTGAGTAGTCGTGCATCGGGAGATTGCACGAAGTCGGATGGCCGAATGTAATGATTTTATATAAATAGTTTTTATATTTACGATAATTTGTTATAGAAAAATGTAAATCAACCTCTTTGTTTAATTAAAAGATATATTTGAAAATTTATACATAGAACTAGCGCGAGTTGACAATTTAAAAAAGACGCTGGATGTGATGAAAATTCTGATGCGCATTATTAGATTTGGAGCTGAAGAGGAAAGTGGTCCTCTAGAATAAAATATTGTATTATAATTTAAGATATACATTGTACAAGCCTAATGGTATCTAGCCCTGGAAGAAGTATAAGTTCTGTAAAAGTCCTGTGATATAAATTGTACAAGCCTAATGGTATTTAGCCCTGGAAGAAATATAAGTTCTGTAAAAGCCTCGAGGTGTTTGATTTCTTTACATATGTTACTTTCACACATAATTAGACAAAGTGTAAGTGTATATTGAATACAAAAGCGTACCTGCATGAGATGCGGCCTCCCGAAGGCGTCCCCGACTAGCTCGTCGTCGAGCGGAGGCGGCGGCAGCGGCGGCGACACTGACCCGCCGCGCGCCGAGCCCGCTCCCGACGCCGACGACGATGAAGCGCGCTGCGATACAACACACAAACTCAAATAATTTAATTCATAATTATAAGTGCATACATTCATAAATCTAAGCACTTATAATTAATTATATTAATATACATTTAAAAAAATCTCAATACTCACATGTCCAGGCAAACTCATAGAGTGCTGACTATGCTCACCATCCGATCCGATAAGAGGTGAAGGCGGAGCTACAACACAAATAAAGAAACATAATTCTAGTAAACATATTTAAAAAAAACATAATTTTGATGTTATAAAATGTTAGAAAGACATAGGTATAAGTTAATATCATTTTAATGTACAGTAAGGTCGACGAATCACGGCAAGTGTGCAACCATCTACAGCTTACTTCGGACTACTATAAAATAAATATGTGTGGTTTTTTTATTAATTAGATATGATATTTTTTTTACGCACAATCTCTATGATAGTATAGAAGTCTCTATGATAAAATAAGAGATTTAATAAAACATACGCGGCATACTCGAGTGTAGATCCTGTTGGGAGTAATTGGATGGTGATTGATGCTGATTGGGGTGCACCATGCCAACCTGTAATGTAACAAAAATAGGTATGTGGATGCCTAAGAAAATATATATTATACAGGGTGTCCCAGGAGCCAACGATAAAACGAAACCAGGTGATAGACCAAGTCGTGACAGTTATGAGAAAAATATAAAAAAAAATCTTTGTCATGTATTTTTCATATTATATTGATTTTAAAAAATATCACAAAAACCGACATCCTGTGATGGTTTTTCACGTCCCTGGACTACAAATATTACTCTTTCTTCATTTTTTTTTCTGTAATGTAATCATGACTAACCCTTCTGTGAATTACAGTTTAAGATTTAAACATACCTGCATCAGTTTTCAATAAAATGTGGTGTTTTTGCCAAACATTAAATTCAAAATATTTACTACACCCAACTTTAACCGACTGTACTATAAAAAAAATGTACTACACTGTTTTTGCAAGTAACTTTAAAAGTTGACTCGAGCACTGTCCTTATAAGTCCTGGGTTATCCCCTAAGTTGGAAAAGTTCAGGTACCTTGGATCCGTCATGCACGAGTCTGAAGGCATCGATCACGATCTCTATAAGACGGATAAGAGTTTGGACGGTATCCTGCGATCACAGACCACACCAGTCACCTCCCTAAACTAAACACTTAGCCCAGGCAACGCTTATCCGACTTAGGGGCTGGCCCAGGACTTATAAGAACAGTGCTCGAGTCCGGGCTCTCGCAGGCCATATACTCGGTCTTTGACACGTTGCCAATATGCATTTCATTCATGGAGAATGGTTATGTAACGCAAATGCTGCAGCTAGAATGTATCGGAAAAGATACCAAAAAGCTGAACGTCATCCCGATTATCGTGTATTTCGATTTTTCTCTCTTCAACAAAGAAGTAATCCAGCAAGTGTCGTACCATTTCGGAATCCAGATTAAATGCGCCAACTTTTAAAGTTACTTGCAAAAACAGTGTAGTACATTTTTTTTATAGTAAAGTCGGTTAAACTTGGGTGTAGTAAATATTTTGAATTTAATGTTTGGCAAAAACACCACATTTTATTGAAAACTGATGCAGGTATGTTTAAATCTTAAACTGTAATTTACAGAAGGGTTAATCATGATTACATTACAGAAAAAAAAATGAAGAAAGAGTAATATTTGTAGTCCAGGGACGTGAAAAACCATCATAGGGTGTCGGTTTTTGTGATATTTTTTAAAATCAATATAATATGAAAAATACATGACAAAGATTTTTTTTTATATTTTTCTCATAACTGTCACGACTTGGTCTATCACCTGGTTTCGTTTTATCGTTGGCTCCTGGGACACCCTGTATATATTTTTATAAGTGCATAAAATAAATATGATGATAAATGTTTAGAATTATAATAACATCACTATCCCGCAAATACACTCCATTCCCATTACGACACTTGTTCGCCGCCGAATTTTTGAGGCATTGTGCGTGGTAGCTCAACGCCGCACTAGGCAGAGGGAACCTAGTGTTAGAACACTCTATTTCCCACTTTCTGTCGAATTTTGGAGCTATTGCCTGTTGAGTGGCAGAACTCAACGCCGTGCTTTACCAGAGCAAGGAAATGAATATACAAAATATTTCATTGATTATATCTATATATATAAAAGGACTTGTCCTCACTGACTGAGGTAAGACGCACGCACAGCCGTAACCGCTGATGGTAGAAACGTGAAATTTGGACAGATGTCTACTTTCGTAATCTGGACATCCACTAAGAAGGGATTTTGAAAAATTTTAACCCTAAAGGGGTGAAATAGGGGTTGAAAGTTTGTATGGAAAAAAAATTAAATAGGCACCGATTTTTATAAAATTGAAAATTCTGACTCTTAAAGATATTTAATTGAACACGTGTTTCACGGTTTTTAAGAATTTACCCCCTAAGGGTGCCAATAAGGGGTTGTAAGTTTGTATGGAAGTCTTTAAATCGCCACCGATTTTTATAAAATTTGAAACTTAGACTCATAAAAATATATCATTGAACACATGTTTTGTGGTTTATTTTAATTCATCCCCTAGGGGTGTAAATAAGCGGTTGAAAGTTTGTATGGAAAAATCTTTAAATCACCACTGATTTTTATAAGATTTTAAATTGAGACTCTTAAAAATATTTCATTGAAGACGTGCTTCATGGTTTATTAGAATTCACCCCTAAGGGTGCAAATAATAGCAAGGCAAGGGTGCATGCGAAGCTGCGCGCGTCCGCTAGTATAGAAATAAAGCGTAAAGCTGACAATAAAATATAATAAATATATAAAATAAAATACCTGTGGCTGTGTGACAGGCAGCGTGGAGTACCCGGGTGGGCGGCGCGGGTAGTTGGGCGCGTAGTGTGACGGCACCTGTGGGGGCGCTACCGCGGGCGGGGTTCGGTATTCACGCGAAGATTTACCTAAAAATAAGTTTTGTTGTTATATAAACATAATTTTTTTATCACTGTAAACACAACAACTTTGGATTTGATCCTGTAACACAACAACTTTGGATTTGATTCCACTAGGGATTAGCAAGGGTTTTGCATTGACTTCCACCATTGACCAAGCAATGTCAAGCATTGGGCAGTACTTGGGAAATAGGGTGTCTTAACACTAGGTTCCCTTTGTCTATTCTGTTATATACAAGATACAGCATGAAGATGAAAAGAAAATTTGTTTTCATTCGAATTAACTAAACAAATTAAACAACATACCAAGAGTCCCTCTACCCAGTGTCCCTGTATTAGCAGCAGATGCAGATCTCACTACTGCAGGCGGTGTAGGAGGTTTAGTAGTTGGAGCTGGAAGAGGAGCTGCACCTGCTGAACCTGAGCGACGACCTCGCGGTGTGCCAGTGCTGCCATTCCATCGTGCTCCGTGGCCAATGTCATCAAGGGCTAGGAATGTGGATAGTCATTAAATATGGTATTTATTTTAAATAAAAACTATTACATTTATTTAAAATAAATACCATATTTAATATAATCTATTAAATATAAAAGTTGAATAAAAGTTGAATTGTAATGATCATTTCATAAGTTTAATATGCATAAAAAATACTATATAGATATATTAAGGCCATTGGAATGCAATAGGACCATATCTGACTGTAAGCATGATAATTGTAGGTTCAAACTACATCGCAATTTTTTTTATTGAAAATGGAAGACAGTGTACATCTCAGGGTACATTAGTTATTTAGACAGTATTATAAAAGATCAATTTCTGAACCCCTTTTTTAAATAGTTAAAAGATAAAACAAGTTACCAGAATAATCAATTCCCTTTCTGACATATTTTATGGGTTTCTCAGGATTAGCAGGAGCAATAATTTTGTACTGTCGATTAGTAACTTTGTTTGCAGTTAAGACTCCAATCTCCCTTCTTGCTACCTTTTCCTTATGAATAGCAACTGTTTGTGCAATGTGATTCATTTGACCTTCCATTTCTGCAAGTTGCATAGTTTGTAATTCTAAAAGTTGAAGGAAGTTATATGCAAGAGTATTTATTTGATAGGCGACGCTGGCCAACGACTGTGTCGTGTAATTTTTAGTACTCTCAAGAGCTAATCTTTTATTTTCAGATTGAAAGTAATTCGCTTCACAATACTCTGCCACTCTTTCAAGATTGGTATGACTATCGGTGAGATGGTTTCGTCCTTCAGGTATGTCGGTTTGTAGCAATGCTGCCAGTTCTGCCATTCTGAAGCCTAAACAGTTATAAAAAGCATTATTTTCAAAATATTATTTATTTAAAATAGGACCAGATATTGATTATTAGTTACAAGTGGTAATTCAGCATAAATCCTTTTGGTGATTGGATAGATAGTTAAATAATTTGTAATGAATATTACTTGTATAGTTTTTCATATTTTAATTAATAGCAATTTAAAATTACCTTTTTTTACTAATTAACGTAACCGTGTATAACTTTTTAGCACAAAATTCAAAAGAAATACATTAGTATTTAGTTTAATAAAATTACACTCCACCCACGACAACTGTCAAAAATATTCTGAGTCTGAACTCTGAGTAGTTCTGTGATTCTGAATCGATTCACCATCACAGTATCATATATTATACGTTAAAAAGTCCGTAGTTTTTTTATACCATAGTAATTTTCAATTGTATTATAAATAAGTAAATATTAACAATATAATATTTTTTGTATTTTATTTAAATTATTAATCCAAACTCCAGTGTTATTCTTACGTTATCTGTGAACATTTCATCCATATTTTTATTTATTATTCTGTTGATTCGGTCAATCGAAGATATTCTGCCAATCTTCGTTATATTTCTATTTTATTGCTATTGTATTGTTAAATGTTAATAAATTTTATAAAAGATGTAAAAAGCCAAGTTTAATAAGTGATAGTTAAAATGGGCACAAACGGTAATGGTCGCCGGGGCGGCGCAAAATTGCCTGATGTACGCCGTCCTATGGAAGAAGGGGAATGTGTGAGTCTAAACGATGAAAGCCCTGAATTAGACTTCGTTTATGATGACTGTGACACCCAAGCAAATGAAATAGCCGAACTTTACAGCTATACAGAGCATCCTGAATTTCAACTCAATGTAAAGGCTTTCGAAGATATAATGGAAGAATTCAATTTTCCTCCTAGTTGGCAGAGGCTTTCAAATAAACAACAACGTACTGTTGTAATGAAGCTGCTGGAACATTTGGATGTCGCTGTAACAGAAATAAGAATGAGGGCCACGCGCTGCATTTTATACCTTGCTCAAGGGTGTTGGGCCGAGATGCAATCTGATGCGGAACAAGCTCATTGGGCTCGTCTTAATATTATGATTTTGTATGATATGGGTACTTTCGCAGCCTTCGTTGAGTTATTAAATTTAGAAATTGTAAGAAGCAATGCTGCTGTAGCATCTAGGAAGCTTGCTGAATCATTAGCAGATTCAACTAATTTGAGAGTCATATTATCGGTATTATATCTCATAACAGAGCATATGAGAACTGAAAAGGAAAACTCAGATTCAGAATACAAGCATTTAGTGAAAATGTTTAAAGAAGAAATAGGAACACCTTTTGGAGAAGAATTGTTGCCAGTTAAACTTCTTGGTATGGTAACACAATTGTGTGCAGGAACAACTCCTCATTTCCCAACTAAAAAAGTACTTTTACTTTTGTGGAAAATATTACTTGTTTACCTGGGTGGTTCTAAAGAGTTAAAAGATAGGAAAGCTAGACTTCGAGAGAAATATGGTTTGCCACCAGTAATGGAAGACACTCTTGAAATAATAAAAGGTATGAGATCCAGTTCTCCCCCGCCTAATGCAACAGATATGTTAGAAAATCAAAACCCTGGACAAAGGAAGTTAAAGGAGAATGAACGAGCTCTCCGTAGACAAACATTTATGAAACAAACTTCCTTGGATGAATCAGATGAGCAAATGTTTGTAGATAAAGAAGAAACTGGAAATGGATCTGAAGATTACTCTATGGAATTTCAATCAATGTCTGCAGATAGCATTCAAAATGCCAATGCAAATCAAAATTGTCCATATTACATGTACATAAAACGATTTGACAGTCCTCCACCACCTCCTCCCTTACCAAGAAGCTTGCCTTGGAAATCAAAAGTAAGACAAAAAGATATTGATATGTTTCTAGATAATGTAAGAATTAAATTTGTTGGATATTCTCTTCCTGGTGATAGACAAACTATAGCAGGCTTACCACAGCCCATACATGAGGGTATTGAAATACTAAAAAAGCATATGTACACAAGTATTGCAGAAATACAAATAGAAAGAGAACTTGAAATAGCGAGAAGCCCATTAACAAAAGGTGAAAAAGATGTAGAGGAAACGGAAGCTGAAATTTTATACAAAGCTATGCAACAAGATCTTTCACAATACACAATTGCTCTCCTTAAAATACTCCTTGCAGCAACACCTACTTCCACAGCAAAAACATATTCTATGAATATTATGGCTGATGTTTTACCAGAAGAAATGCCAATGACTGTACTGCAGTCATTGAAACTTGGAATTGATGTCAATAGACACAAAGAAATCATAGTAAAGGCTGTCACAGCTATCTTGTTATTGCTATTGAAACATTTCAAATTAAATCATGTTTACCAATTTGAATATATGTCAAATCATTTAGTGATAGCTAATTGTATGCCACTGGTGTTGAAATTTTTCAATCAAAACATTCTAGCTCATATAGGAGCTAAAAATTCAATCCCAATATTTGATTTTCCTGCATGTGTTATAGGAGAACAACCTGAACTCACTAAGGAATGCTTAGACATAGGTGATTCAACAGTCCCCTATTCATGGAGGAATGTATTTTCCAGTATCAACTTGCTAAGAATATTAAACAAATTAACAAAATGGAAAAACGCAAGAATCATGATGCTTGTTGTCTTCAAAAGTGCACCGATTCTTAAACGCATATTGAAAGTGCGACATGCATTGATGCAGTTTTATGTATTAAAACTATTGAAAATGCAAACTAAGTACTTAGGGAGGCAGTGGAGAAAAATAAACATGAAGATAATAAGTGCTATATATTCAAAAGTAAGACACAGACTAAATGACGACTGGGCCTTTGGAAATGAGGTTGATGCACGGCCCTGGGATTTCCAAGACGAGGAGTGCGCTCTAAGAGTCTGTGTAGAGAGATTTAATAGAAGACGATATGGGTCTGGTGATGATCTGGAAAGTGAATTAATGCCAGTTGATACAGATATTAACAGCGTTTTGGATATTAATGTAGAACTTGAAGAAGAGTTCCTGATTAATTACGAAATGTGGCTGGAGCAGGAAGTGTATAATAATGAAATAAATTGGGATGTACTTTTATCTGCATGAGATTTAAAATTCTTGTTGAAATGTAGGCAACATATTTATTGGTTTCTTTACTTAAACTATATAATCAAATTGTAAGCGTTTTTATAAATATTATATGTATGTATTTTTGTCTTAGGTATTTAATAGAAATACTATTGACAATTGTAAATATATCTTATAGCTGTTTCTGTAAAAATAAAATCATGGATGTGTAGTGAATTTAGTTGAAAAAATATGAAATTTTATTCAGACATGTTTATGTTTTATTAAGAAGTGAAAAATTTAATCTTAACTGTAATTTTTTAAGATTTCGTAACAAACTTAATGTTCTTTAATTTTAGTGTAGCTCATCGTAAATGAAATATAAACAAAAATGTCATCATGATTTTAGAATTATTGATTGCTAAATTTCGACAAAATTTTGTGATCTTATGAAATCTAAATATAGACATTTTTATATCGTGTACATGATATAATTTGTTAATAGTTTTAAACTCTTATCAATTGACTACATTGCAATGAAATTGCTTACTTCTAAAAAATATATTCAATCTTATAATGTTTTATCAAGTATGTAAACTACCAAAAGTGGAAGATAGGAGTATATAGCATTTAAAAAACTGAAACAAAATAACTGCAATTTATAATTTTTTAAACAGTTTTAGTATACTTATTGGTAAATTAATACACAAATTATAATATAGGTATTCATTAAATGTTGCTGATTCTCTACTTTTAATATGAAAAAACGTATTACTTTTTTGTATCATTTCGTACATGATATGTATAAATAAAAATATTGTATATGGTATCAGTAGTTGTTTTATTTAAACAACCTTATTAAATTAAAATATTTTTCAGTGTTTATTTATTTTAGCTAAATTTTGCAGCAAAAGCTTAGCGAGATCTAGATAATTTATAAACTTAGTATAAATAAAATCAGATCTGCTTCACGCTGTTACCCTCACCCGGCAGAGGAAACCTAGTGTTAAGACACTCCGTTTCTCACTTTCCACCGAATTCTGGAGGCGTTGAGTGGCGGAATTCGACGCCGCGCTTTGGTTCGCCACTAGAGCCAAAAAATGAAAATGTATATTTTAATAAATAATTAGTTTCCTCGAGTCGGTGTGATTAAATAAAACCTTTGTAGCAATTAAGTCGAATAAATTTGGTTGTGTGAAATAATACAATCACAGAATATTAAGGAAAGTTAGCCAAAATGCAATAGTCATAGGCGTATCTAAAGATATTGTCGGGGAATTGGTCTTTAGGTTTGAAGAGATTGTGTAAAGTTTTCTTTTTAATTTATTATTCAAATTTCTTGGGAGGTCACAAGGAAATTCCCCGGCACAGACACCCCAATCTCTCATTTCTGAGATGAGCGTGCATAAACGCGCAAATGAAAAAAATAAAACCATTGTTTTAGATTCTAACATCTACTTATAACATTGATGAATGTTCATGAAAATGTAATAATAGATTTTGTAGACGTTGTGGCGCAGGGACATAAGCGTGTAACGCGACGATTGTAGGTTCGATTCCCCCTCGGACGTATCAATTATTATTTACCAAGGTAAAAGCGCGGCTTTGAGTGTCGTCATTCAACATGTAATGTCTCGAAAAAAATCGGAAGGTAGGGAACGTAAAGTCTTAACACTAGGTTCTTGAGTAACCAGATACATGGGGGATAGGTAGGAACAACGTGCAGCTAATAGTTACAATTTAATTATACGTACAGATTACGTGTAATTTAATATTTTGTGTACACATTCAATAAAGAAACACAATACCCAGAACCTGGATAATTTAATACAAAAACGATTTTAATGGCGCCACAACCTGGGTGTGTTCTCACGTCAAACGTCGCTTCTTTGACATCTAAGCATTTGTAATATTAGGCATATAATGGATCCCCGTCGGGGTACTTAAGAGTTGGGGGAGATGAATAGTAATGCTTACAAATATAATTTTAATATACGAAGGTATAGCTCTACTGTGTTTTTTTATTTAATTAAATCACAGTCTGTGGTGGTTTTCTATCTTACTCTATTTCACAGTAAATATTCTTATAAGTGAACAATACATATCTAATTACTATGTTTATTTAGAATCTTGAAGAATTTTGTCTGTTCTTCGGGTTCAAATATACGGTAAGTATATTTGAATTTTCATATCATTTTTTTCTTTATTACCTCCACTCGATCTCGAGTTAAATGGTCTTGACGAATAAACAGACGAACAATAAAGTCATCCTATAAGGGTTTCGTAAAAACGAAACATTTGAGGTAGGGAAACCTAACGAAACGTATATTAATTATTATAACTAAGATAAATATAAATAATACTATAATAATAAGTTCAAATCCAATTAATGCACACGTTGAAAGCATTTCTTCTGGTAAATAAACTAGGCGTTGTGTTATCATCTATAACGCAATGTTTTAAAATGAAAGGTGGGTGTCTCTACATATAACCAAAATGAGAAACATTAAAACATCGGCTTCACGATGTATCCCGCATACAATAGGATAAGTACTGTAGTAGTACTAACCTTGTGTTAAGACACTCCGTTCCTCACTTTCCGCCGAATTTTTCGAGGCATTCAGTCAGAGCGAAGAAAATGAAAATATTAAGAAATTATAATTCAGTCACTCACTCGATTGGAGATTGCACTAAATGAGAAACGTAAAAATATAAATATTAATATACTAGCGGCCCGCCCGCAGCTTCGCCTGCGTGAATTACGTTATTATTAATTTCTGTCTCCATGAGTACCTACATCCTATAAATGACGTCCATGCAAAATTTGAGACTCAAACACAGCCAAAAACAGTCTCTTAGAAGTCGAATATTACAAATTCCCGTCTTAGCGAGCACCTACGTCCTATAAGTAACTCCTATGCAAAATTTGAGATTCCTAGCACATGTAGTTTCTGAGATTTCGTGATGAGTGAGTGACTTTTTGATTTTATATATATAGATAAATATTTTTGAGTAAAATACAATATATATAATAGTTCAAGTAAATTCTGTTATTCATGTTAAGAACACACGTTAACAGTTAGAAGCTATGATACAATCTTAATGTAGAAGAATTTTCTGCTCTATAACCCGTGTAATCTCCCAGGAGTCAGTTCAAACCTCAGTGCATAGAAAACTTGTACAGTCACATATCACTCATAAAATCATAATGTTTTTATATAAAATGTCGTTGATTAGAATTTTACTTGTAATTTTATGTTTTAAAATAGCTGTTCCAATGAGAGTTATTGAAGATGATTTAAACGTGAACGACATATTGCGAACAGATTTAATGCCAACTTATTTTATAGAGGACACAAAAAGTAGTAATGCGAAGGAAGTTGTGAAAACTGAGCATGTACCTTCAGTAAACGGTTCAATAGACGCGGCATTACTAACATTGGATTTTCACAGGTTATTATGTTCTGTGTTTCGTGATTTATATTAAAAAAAAATCTAATTCCCTTTTTGTCTGAATTCTGGAGACATTGCGTGTTGAACGGCGGAACTCAACACCGCCTGGAGTGCTGTAAGGAGTGAAATTATTAAATTTTTCTCTTCCTCAAGTGGGAATCGAACCAACAACCTGTAAGGTTACAGTCACAGGCTCGTGCCCCTGCGCCACGACTGACTTCAATTATTTTTAATCCAGATAAATAATACATTTTATATTTTATTTTGTGAGATTTTCTATTTATTTATAGGAAAATGATGAACGAATATCAGTGTAGAAACTACGTTGCAGAACAAATATTAGAAGAAATGGGCAAGAACGTGTTGCAAAGTCGAATTGGGAAACCATTTGAGAATGTAGAGTTCGGAGGTAGTGTGTTCTCTAGAAGTTCCCAAGACGTGAGGAACAACGTTCTGTATGATGCTGGATCTGTTAATTACCAGGAATGGTTAGCCAAGTAAGTCCATTAAAGATATTTTAGTTAATTATTAAATATAAGTAGGTACTAAGTACAATGTTACCGTTATTCTAAAGTCATTGTTTCTCTTTTGTTTCAACCTCTCGAGTGGGAGTCGAACCTATAACCGTCACTTTACAATCAGGCTGTGCGTTATGCCAGAACGGAACCCTACTTTTATTTAAATGTATCTCTAAATATCTACTATTGATATTTCAGGGTCATGGCTCTAAATGATGTTTATAGACATTACAATGTATCTCCTGCGTTTAACGTGTCACATCAGGTGGAGTCTTCCCTACTCCGCCCTGAAGCAAGAGAAGGTTATGAAGTTGAAGCTGATCTACCCATCGGAGACAATACGGGACTAGTGTACGACGTTTCAAAGCATGGTACGGGGTTTTTATAACATTATTAGTAAAATATGAATAATTACTCTAAATACAGGCTTTTGTAGTTTATATTAATCCCTCTGTGTTATCTAAAGTGTTCAACACTACTTATTATGTGAAATTAAAAACATTTATTGGGATAAAACTAGATTAGAACTGCATTCATTTCAATTCAATAATGTATGGGTAAAAGTAGAGACAATGATCGTCAATTACGTTTCTTTGTATCCATCGTACTTTGTATCCATCTTGTAAATATCCCAACAGTATCTACAAAAAAGCCTGTTGACTTTCGGAACTCAACGTTATACTTTTACTCCGTTCCCCCGAGTGGGAATTGAACGCTTGTGTGATGTGTCCCTACGCCATGAAGGCCTCAATCTATTTAATGGAGCTTTTAATAACGTTTCCAATTATCATAGATAGCAATATAAAATGTTTTTACTGGAAAAAGGTTTTAACTAAAATAATAATGTTTTGGTTTAAAAATATATTTAAATATTTATAAACGCAGGTGGTGGTTACGAGTACTCAATGCCTCCACCTCCTCCGCCACTTTACCATCATTCATCACCACAAGTTCATGATGTCCACGAGGAATATGGCGTTGAACATTCTCATGGACTTGGACTGGCCGATCTCTTTGAAATATCTCTTACTGGCATCGCTTTTCTTTCGTTTGGAATGTTTGTGCTGCAAGTACTTATGTGCATTACTATGGTAAATATAGATTTACTATTTTTTTTTATATTATGGATTAGTTTTCATTAGTGTATGTATAATAAGATGAAGATATCGTGGCATACCGTATCGTGGAAAGTAGGTACTTATAATTGCACTGACAATTGCTTACAATTTCTATTAAGAAATAATTTATATTTAAAATACTATTGACGAAATGTGACATCGATTTTTGCCACCTTACATTATCATTATGGCTTACTAGGCTGTCAACCATTCTCACAAGAGATGTGTGGAAAAAAAATCGATATTAAGTTTTATCGACAAGTGCAAATATTTAGTAAAACCATTAATTTATCGCTTTTTTAGGGTGGACCTTGGTCGACGAGTCTAACTTGAGCGCTATGGGTTAAAAGTAGATAACATACTGACTTATTATTTATTCTGTCTTCCTTTCCTATACAATTAATTAAAATGTGTTTAAAATATTAAATATGCTGTAACATTTATTTCTTGTTTTTAGAATCACCCTCAACCACAACTGATGCAAGTTGTTGACAACGGAGACACCGTCAACGTGGATGACGTATTTCGAACGAAAAGAGAAGCAGATACTTCTAAACAGTCTATATCTGTTCTCAACAACCTAGCCCGACACGCGTTAATGGCGATTAAGCCTCAATCTACTTTATGTGTTTATCGGGCTCTATGTTTAGGAAATAAGCAAGCAAGAAAAATTAGGAATAGTAACAAATATTGGCTACCGCTTTGGCAGTAAGTTAATTCTTCTTATGACAATATCTTATTTATGGTATTAATTGAATCAAAGGTATTTAAGTAGTATTATTTGTGAGGCTCTCCAGGGTTCGGTGGAAAGTGGGAATGGAAGTGTCTTAATGG
>HE668312.1:19037-75635 GCA_000313835.2 Heliconius melpomene melpomene
CAATTCTAAGTATCATTTCTATTAATAATACGTCATAAAATAATATCATTACAATTATTTTCAATTACTTAATGGATAATTGAAATTTAAAAATATAAATATTAGCGTATATTTCCCTCTACATTATTCTATTTACATATGTACGTAGTGAAATATTTAAATAATACAATTAAGCTAAATTTATATATTTTTTATATTAATCCTCGACTACGAATCGACAATATCTTTTTAAAGCTTCTTGCACATGTATAGGGCATGGCGTTGGCATGGTTAGTTGACATGGTAGGTACTCAAGCATTATTATTAAAGTAAGAGAACCCATGGTCTTACAAAATGAATAAAATTAAGGAGTCAGTGATTAATCACTACCGGCGATATTGCGGAGATTTTTATTTTTTTTTCTTATAACTTGACACCTGCAACGTGTCGAGTAAGTCCAAAGTCGAAGTGAGAAATGTAGCGAGTTACAGTATACTTGTGTACATTTAGCACTGTAATTAAAACAGTAAATACTATACAAATATTACAAATAAGGCGAACACGATTCATATTTTATTCATACGTCTATAGGCTGGCGTATGCTTTATTATAATAAGTGAATGAATTATACTGTCGTTACGCAGTGTGGACGCTTTTGATAGTACGTGTCAAATACATAATATAATAATATTTTATTTCTATTTTAATATTGCAGTGACGAAACAATTTTGGTAAAACTTTGCATGCATATAAGACATATTTATGTAAAAGAAGTTAGTGATACTTCTTTCACATATGATATGGACGTCTCTTAAAAACTAAAGAGAAAAATATATTTTAATATTTAATATTTAATTAATACGAAGTGGTGAAACAATAGCTTTAAATGTTGTTTCTCTTTTCAGGTGAGTTTGAAATAGATAAATATATATATTAAGATAATATAAAGAATATTTGTAAAAGTATGAACATTTATTTATGTAATAAATCTCTTTTCAGAGCAACTCAATTCTAGTTATAGTTTTACTGTTCACCCTAATATCCAAGGATAATTATAAAACACATTATATTTATAGAAGAATATGTAGGATTTTTTTTAATTATGCAAGGTACGCCCGAGCAGATGCTAGTGATGATACATATAATTGAATTTTGGTTTCAGTATTTTTCACTCAAAACCACATACGAATTCAATATTATATTAAAAAAGGGGGGGTTATATTAAAAAAGGGGTCAGCGTCAAACTACTTTACTCTACCCAAAACACTTTGTATAATAATGTACAACAATTACAAAAGCACATACTATAAATGGAACTAATATATCTATATATCATTTTTGTCTAGGGTTGCGAAGAAGGCAACGTTACTGGAGAAAATACGCAGCTAAGAGGTGAATACGCATAAGGATTTAATAGTGAATATGTTTGAGGGGCAGGTCCGAAGATATGTCCTGAAAATAGCCCTTGACGTTGAGCGATTTTTAAACGAGATGTTAATTGCTTTTTCCATTTTGTCCTCCGATTTTGAAACCAGGTTTTGATTTGAACCTCAGTGAGCCCCAACGCTTTCGAAAGTTCCATTCTTTTTGAAACACTGAGATATTTGTCAAGTTTGAATTCAGTTTCCAGCCTCTCCAGCTGTTTGGCGCTGTATGCTTGGCGAGGTTTTCGTTCAGGTCCCGCTCGTCTTGGTCGTCTGTTGTTTTTATCATCTGTTGGTCAAATAAAAAAATTAAATCACTAAAAACACTCAAATAAGTAAATCACTATTAAGTATACAAAACTTTTTATAATTTTCTTCCTACTCTGGACTCTACGGTAGTAGAAATAACCTTTCCATATTTATCCCTAAATTTAATATTATACAAGATTATTAGAATTTGGGACTAAAACTGTCACAATTAGACAACGGAGGAGATTTTCAACCCTTTATTATAAATATAGGTTCCCTCTGCCTACTCTGCTGTGTGCCGGATACAGCGTGAAGCTGATTTTCTTATTTTTATAAATATAAAATATAACAATTATTTATATAACAGCTACTAGAATAAAGCTCTTATGAAGAAAATGTAAAGGCAACAGAACACACCTCAAAATACAAAGTAGCTGCTCTCGCTTAAAACAAACAAACTGATTTTTTTCTCGAGTATTAATCAGAATTGTCACAGAGTCTCGTTAAGTGGCTATAAACACAATCAGGGTGTTTGGACTGCGCCTGCGCAGTTTGAAATCTCATATGTCAATATAACATTGTGGCGGGTGTATGGTGTGTGATGGTCTCGCTAACTGAATGTTAACGATTTGCGTAACCAATGTAGGGATGGTTGTCTGTGCTGTTAAACTTATGGTTATATTTGTTGTAACTGAAATTAAATTAGTTAATTCAAAAAAGAATATGTCTTTATGTTACTATGCTTAAGTATGCGGTGGGAATTTAAATATTAATTTTAATTCGGGATAGTTAATTATATTCTGGTGAGACAAAAACGGGGTAGGTTCCGCTATTTAACGGAAATCGATTGCGAAGAACAGAATATCTTAACACTAGCTATATGGGGTACTGTGTGATGCTGAAAAATATATATCAAAGACAAATATCTTCAAAAGTAAGTAAAGTAAAGTAAAAACATATTTTCTAAGTAGCCTGCAAATTTTTATAAAAGTGTTTATAAAACCGTTTCACACTATCAAATCTAATATTAATATTACAATGACGCATATTGAACATCAATAATATTTATTTGTTGAATAAATTTAGGATATTACATACAAAAACTTTATACGAATTTTATTTAAGAAGTACTGTGAACGTGATATTAGCACAATTTATAATAAATTCGTGTATCATCTTTTCTCGTTACACTTCTAACAGCACAACGCGCTAAGAACTAATGTAAATATACGAGCTTTGTCAGTAATTATCGTGGCAGCAGCTGTTTACCGACACTTCTGTGCGAAGTCGCGACCACCGTCCGTCGGTCGGTTGGCGACAATTCGACGAATGTATCTTCGGACGTATCCCACTAAACGGAACGCCATGTATACGATGTTAGCTTACCTCGTTAGCAAGATTGACAAATATTTTTCATATTTAACACATTTTTTTAACTATCATTGAATATGTTTATTGATTATTATTAACGTATTAAATGTAGATAAATTTATGACGTAAAACTTGGCGTGATGTTTTTCATGCGTACGATAATAATATTAGCAAGGTTTACAGTATTGTAGGAGTCTCTTTTTTATATTTGTTAACCGTATTTGCAAATAAAAATCATAGCTATATGATGAAAAATACATATTTATGGTGGTAACTTGGATTTCGGTATTACATTTAACAGGTGCTCTTTAAACTTTGTAGGCCTTAGTAATTTTTTTAGCTTCACACTGTATAGCATAGCAGAGTTGGCAGAGGGAACCTAGTGTTAAGAACTCAGAAGTGGCGGAACGCATCGCTTTGCCTCGACTCCAAAGTCAAGAAATGAAAATATTAAATATTTCATATCTTCGAGTGGGAATGGAACCCATAACCTGTCACGCTTACAATCACGACTAGCCTTAATGACCTTGGTAATTTGGTAATTTATTAAAAAATATTTTTGAACATTCGATTTTATACATACATTGGTAAGTGTAAAAACGAGAAATCATGACTATGAGTTTAACAGTTGTAAGTTTAAACAGAAAGTTTGAATCACAACCGGGTTCCGTGTCTTTTCTCGGATATGACACATGACACACTAATTTTATAGCCACCGAAATTCCGAGCGCTCATCGCGACTAATGTGACAAAATATGTAGTTAACAAACAAAAAAATGTTTTAGGATAACGTTAAGATTCTAGTTAACATGATTTTAAAAATAAAATCAAATACTAATTCTTTAGATGAAATTCAGGTTTTTTTACTTTAAATTCATTAAATTTACTTTTAGGCATCAAATTTTACACTTCAAATTCATGATTTTACTTATTAGCCGTTTTAAATCTCAAATTCGTAATTTTTTACTTCAAATTCCTATTAATTCCTCATCCAAGTGGCAGAAAATAAAATTGTCATATCAAAATACGATGTTTACTATGAAATTGATAAATCTATGAAATGTAAAATTAGTTTTCGAAATGGATCGATAAATAAAAGCAATAAAAAAAGATAAAACATAAACAGAAAAAAAATCGGTTAAGTACGAATCGCACTCAGGATAAGATCACTATAAAGAATTTCAGGTTTACAGGTCTACCGGAAGTACAACATTTTTTCTGTTATTTGTATTGTAACTTGTAAGTTCTCACTTCGTGCTAAATGTCATAACTGTAGGTCCACGGAAAGTACCCTTTACGGTAGTGTAATTAAAAATTGCGCCGTGAAATTCATACAAAATTCAGCAAGATTGTTGCATTAAATATTAGCGTATGTTTTTGACATTTTTTTTGACTGGAAAGCTTTGAAGCTTTATTTTTAGGATTAAAAAACGAATACTTATAAGATCACTTTGTTGTGTATCTGTCTGTCTATCAAGAGTCTTTATCTCAAGAACGTTTGTACATATCGAGTTGAAATTTAAACCATATACTCAGATCTATCTATATCAGATCCGTAGATTTCCTGAAAAAATCATATTTCTACATGTACTTAAAAAAAACGATATACCCGTTTATATAGCAAAATACGCGTATTTCGACACTATAAAGGGAATTATTAAAATTCAAGCCGCTAGTTCAGGTGAAGTATCAAATGAAAGGGCTCTGAGTAAGCTAAGCTTAAATTTCAGATAAAGCTCAAGACCTCCAAGCCTTGTACGGAACCCTTGCTACAAAAACTGGAATTGCGTACGGGCGAAGCCCGAATCGCGCTTGTCTAGTTTTTATGATTTTAAATTACTACTACTCTATGAAAACAACGAATTTAAACCTGAATTTCACCGCGGCCAGATCGGGCCCATTAGAATTACTAAGGAACATGCAGGAATAAATTGGATACTTGTAAGTTCACCAACAAATAGTCGTGCGGAAAGAACCGACGGAGCAGAAAGAGTTGAAATAAATTCGCTCAGAGTTCTAAGGAATGCAGCGAAGTGATTACAAAATACTTTATTAGTGTAAATAAAAACCTATTTTATTTAAAAGAAGTTCGTTGCACCTAAACATTATCGTAAGCTTTATATTATCTTAAGTTTCGTCATTTAAACTAGCATATACTGTTATCAGCTAAGTTGTCATTTCATTATGAAAAAGTTAAGATATATTAAAAATACAATAATACAATGAATAACGAATTAAAAATAAAATCTAAATATGAAAATTTAGTAATAAAGTAATATAAAAATACGTAATAAGATAGCATGTGCCGCATCGCGTGACCGCGCTCGGGTGCGAATGTTCACACGCATTTTATCCTGATCTGTATAGTACCACCACACGCAATCATCCCCCTGGCGTGTATAATTGATATTTGTAATAACGGTTGAATATATGGAACTTATGTTACATAAGAATTTATTTAATTTTACTAGGATTTAGTATCCCGCATAATATTGTACGTACCCTGTAGAGGTAATTTGCTGTTAAGATACTCCGGTTCTCACTTTCCGCTGAATTTTCAAGACACTTATTGATTAACTTATTAACTTTAATTACACATGTTGTTAATTAACTTATTAACTTTAATTACAATGTGCTAGCTTTTATACGAGAATAGGTTTAAACTTAACCGTTGCCTTTGTGTTTTAACAGTATCAAATATTAACTATATCGCCTTTTTTTGGGAAGAAAATTGACTTAGTCAATTTCGTTCGTTACTATTGATCACTCTTTTATTTTTTAGTTCACGTTTTTCATTTTAGTTCCGTAATGTTTCATATTCTTACTACCTACTTGTTTGTATACTATTATTCACAACATATATTTTTTTTCTTGTTTAGTTAAATCATTTCTTGTAAATGTTAAAATACTTAAAAAAATCAAGTGTTTGAATGTGAATGCGACGGTTGCGGGTTCTATTTATACACGCTTAGCGGGAATGGATTATTTCATATTTTCATCATTTTCAAAGCGTAATGTCGAGTTTCGCCACTCAACACGCGATGCCTCTCGAATTCTGTGGTATGTGGAAAACGGAGTGCCTTAACAATAGGTTTCCTCTACCTACTACAGAGTTAAAATAAATAAAAACCCCATCAAGTGAGAGTCGGACGTATCAACTTCAGGATTGTAGGTAAATGGGAAGTGCTACTTATAAAAGTTAACAAACTTAAGTTTGCAGACGTATGCACTAATTTTACACGAAATTAACGATGTGGGAAATTTAATTCAAGTTAGTTCGAAAAAAAACGGTAATATTACAATATTTACAGATATTTCAGGGAAAATAATCATTACAAATTTGTATTTCTGGTTCATTTCATACAAAATAGGTGCATATATCTGCAAACTTAAACTTATCTACTTTTACAAGGTATACTTCCAGTTCACTTACAGTTACAACTGAAATTAGTACGGAATCCCCGATGGGCTAGTCAGACTCTCACTTAACCGGACTTTTTTGAATAGTTAAGATTTAGAATATTGAGATTTATTAAAACTAACCTAAATTAATTTTATTTAAAAGATTTATTATTAAAAGTATACCGTAGTATGTAGAGGAGGGTTGTTGTGTAGCCAGCCAGTGTGCGTACGCGTGTCCCGCCAGTAGCTCTGCACCGTTCAATGCGTTTAAATCCGAACAAGTTGATGTTGATGAAACTGAAATCATTAAGTATTATTATAATTTATTCAAAAAATATGTTTATAATATAACTTTTGATTTCTACTTTCGAAGTATAATACTTATTTGTTAACATATAAATTACCATTATGTTCATCTCCCGTTTCTTCTACATCTTCAGTATCTATTTGCGGATTTTCGCTAGCATTGCCTCCATTGGTGCCCAGAATATTATCAATAAGAAAATTTTTGCCTCTACCGTTTAAAGAGCTATTTGTTACATTATTTACGGTAAATGAGGTATTATTAAAACAAGATTTAGTTTTAACGGTCATTCTGCTGGTACAAAAGTTCTTACTTATAGAATAAATAGAGTCCACGCTATTATACACATTTGAATTTATTGTATTGTTAAGTTCTCTTTTATCACTATTTTTACAAATCACATCGATCGATTCATTTTCACTATCAAAATCTGATTCAGCGTCTGAATTATAAACCAGATTAGCACACTTTAAAAGTTTGTCATGTAATGACGGTCCAGAGTCGTTTTCACAAGTGCTTGATATATCGTTTATCGAATTCATTATTTATATAAATAATTATCGTACTCATTAATATATAGAAAAATAAATGCCATTTCAAAAACACGTTACGTTCGCGAAAGTTAAAAATGGACTATTATAGTCACTTCTAAGTCGTGAAATGGTAGTAATTGGTTTCGAAAATAGGTGGCGCCGAGCAAACTGATGCGGAAGCTGTAGGTATCACTGCATTGGGATTCTGTTATGCTACTGGCTGATAATCTGATGGAGGGGATTACGCCATCTTAAGGAGGTGGGGCCTACAGCACCGCCTGTGAAAATTCACACCTTTCTTTTATTTGATAACAAGTTATATGAGAGCTTTTTACCGCACAATGGATCCCTAAAAGCTTATGATGAGATCTGCTTAGGGAATATTGGCTGGCCATTATTTATGTGTCATCAATTTTATAAGTGGTTTTGATGAATGTTCCGGTAGTGGGTAAAATAAAAATATATTTTTTATTCCTAACGTGTATATAAATGAGTATATACTTTCATAATAAATATCTTCAATTTAAATAGAACATTTGTTAAAATTAGATTTTTGATATAATAAAATAAATTGATTTTAATTTAATCGTTTAATCAACTTAACAGAAGGTAACCAAATTACAATCTGTAATTTGTCCCTACTATACTCTATTCCACTGCGGTTGCCAATATTGTAAAAAAATAACGATATTGCTTTCCTATTACGTATTATAGAGTAAGAATAAGATAGTTTAAAAGTCTCATTAAAATACTTCTATTAACTACTTTCGTAATTAATTTTAGCAATTAATTTTGGAGACATTGCGTCCTATATGGCGGAACGCAACGCTTTGACTAGTGAGTAGGTTAGGTAGGTAATGACCAGAGCGAAGAAATGAAAAATTAAATATTTAATTTCCTCGAGTTTGAAATTTCCTTGAGTGGGAATCGAAACTACAGCAAAATAAAAGTTGTCATAATATTGCAAGCAGTTGTAAGGAACAACAATAACCAATGTATATTTAGAAATATAAAAGGAATCATTATTATAAAATACATATCTTGTTTCTGTTATTAAGGTAATTTATGTTTGTTTTTTCGCTTTGTGTTTTAGTTAATTAATATCAATTATGGTGTAATAAAGTATTAAAATAAATAAATAAATCTAAACATAATGTAGAGGGACTAAGCGTGTACAATGTACAAAGAATATAAAATAAAATAAATATATCCAGGGCTTTTATGTAAGAAAAGGAAGCCAATAAAGTATTTTATTTAATTTTTTTTTCGTCTGCCTGTTGTTTGCTTCACGGAAAAACTACTGAATAGATTATGATGAACTTCGTTATTAAAACTTTAGTCCTCGGCTTTACTACAGCTATAAATAATTTTTAAAAGTATAAGAGATATATATTAACAAAGCGGCTTCACAAAAATTTGTCACATATGAACAAAATGTTCAAAATAAAAAAACTAAAGTACCCTAACAGACTAGCTAAATCCTAAGAGTGGAATATAACGCCTTAAGAAAAGGTTTAGAATTCCTGACGTGCGACCCTAGGACCTAAATAATGTTTATTCAAAGAAATTAGCATAGGCACTTATATTCAACTAGCGACCCCCTTGCGGCTTCGCCCGCTTTTACTACTGGATTATTCATATAATGTATGTTTGCAAAGCACTTAAGATAATGTGAAAATTAATTAAACTCTAATGCAAATCGCATTTTCGTAGTTTCAATAAGGATTTTCCAATTATTTTTCTCGGCAAGGATTTTTTAAATGACTATTTTTAAAGGGAAGAAATTATAAACAAAAGCCTACCTACTAATAACTACTATAAAAAATATGAAACCAAATATATCGCGCTGAAATAATTCATTCATCTCCAATTATCCAATACGTGCAAACGCATCTAAATGTTCGTTGCTATGCCTCTATAGCGGGCGGGTTTTTTTTTTCGAGCTTGTGGTTAATGCTGAAGAGGGTATTCTGTCCCTGATGAAAAGCAAGCACTACGTGGCTGCCTGTGAGGAAAATTAAATAGAATGCATTGGCCGGGAATCGAACCCGGGCCGCCCGCGTGGCAGTGTGTCGTGGTGTCTCAACGGGTAGGACTTTAGACATATTTATCGTATTTATGTTAATTTACATAAGAATGTACAAATAATAAACTATATATAAACCTTCCCTGAGAAATACTCGACCTAATGGTGAAAACCGCATAAAAATCCGTTGGGTGGTTTAGAAGAAGAAGAGTTAGAAAGTTCAGACAGACACGAAAAACGACTTTGTTTTATAAGATATAGGATAGGATGTGCTAGTAAATATAAAAGTTTTGATTTGTATTTTAGTATTAGTATTATTAGTACATGGATATGAACAATTTATATCTTTTATCTACTTTATATATGATACTGTGAAAAAGTGTTATTTTGAAATTCAACCAAGAGACAAACCAGCGCAGGCATCAGAGTATACTATAGGGGGTTGGCCTATGGTAAATGTTTAAAGATTGCGTAGTAGATTTAAGATTACTCTATATACTGTATTTCTCTGTCAAAATGACTCTGACTCTGTCATTAAACAAATAGAAACACAATGGTCAAAATTAAAAAAAAACTATATAAATCCTCCTATAGACAACTAAATTAAAGATACATAATTATTACCAAAATAATTATGTATATAATATCCTTAACTTTTTTATTTACAAAATGGCATCGTTGTGTGAAATTACTACGAATTTGTTAATTGTATATTTTAATTAATTATGAATCATTTAATAAAATTATTACAAATATTTACATATTAATACAAAATATATATTTTCTTTAATTATCAAGCAACAGCCTCTAGATCGTTTTTATAAAACTTTTCAGAACTTTCATTGCATTGAAAAGCTCGTGAAGCGATGTTTGGTTCTACAGTCCACAGATGTCGCTTTATGCCGTATCTACGTAAGACCTTACCACGCTTGTGTTTCTTGTATATCTTTTAATAGATGGCAATGCTAGATTATGTTTCTATTAAAATATTTAGATGGATCTACTGTTGCTGAGAGCATAAAGAAAAGTTTAAATATTAGTACTGAACTATAAAATTGAGAAATGAGAAAAGAAAAGTAACAAACTTTGTATCTTGAAATATTTATTTCGTTACAAAAGATAATTTTATTTATTTTCCCCCTGGTATTTGTTTTGTATATTTTTGGTTTAAATTTATAAATTTATAAATAATATCTGTATTCTCCTAAAATTTTAATTAATATTATTGACGATTCCTAAAATAGCAATTATGTGATGCTAGAATTTAAAATACATATTAGTATTTAAAATACATATTTAATATGATAGTCGAATCCAGTCGCTGCGCAGGGGCACACCAAGGAGACGTGTGATGTAAATGCGACAGGTTGTAGTTTCGATTGCATTCGAGGAAATGAACTATTTAATATTATCATTTCTTCACCGTTATGTAAAAGCAAAGCCCGGCGTTTAGTTTCGCCACTCAACACGCAATGAAAACTCTAGATTTGAACGCAATGAAACTCTAGAATTCGGCACGCAATGAAACTCTAGAATTCGGCAGAAAGTAAGAAGCGGAGTGTCTTAACACCAGGTTCCCTCTGTCTAGTAATTGAAAAATATATTTATTTTCTTGTATACGTGTAAAATATGCAACCAGTGCAATTCAGTGCAAATGGATTTATATATATGCAATAAATTTGGCCCTCCTTCCCCACTTGAACTAAAATTTATTATGATTTGGATTGTACCGAACGTATTACGTTTTACCTAATTTTATTATGCTTATATGAAGTACGTATTAAAAAATATTATTTACTTAATATTTCCATAAAATTTATAGTGGGAATGATGAAATGGAAATATTCGTATTATATTGGCTCTTGCTACCTGATATGTATGTACGTCAAAACGAATTCTACGTAAACACTTACGTGAGAGTAAAGGTTTTTCAATATACCAGTAGGTAAAATGTGATCTTTGGAATTTCCTTGGAAATCAAAAGTAGTTGATTTTTTGTATAGTAAAACATCGTTGACTCAACAATATTGACTCTTGAAATAAGAATAAAGATTTTACAATGTTCTATAAATTACATCTATAATTTAACCGGGACTGGACTGGACGTCCAAATTAATAAATAAATCAGCTTCACGCTGTAACCCGCACTCAGCAGGGTAGGAAAAGGGAACCTAGAATTTCCCACTTTCCGCTGAATTCTGGGGGCATTGCGTGTTGAGTAGCGGAATCCTCACCTCAAATTAATTATTCAAATCCAAATTAATATTATTTTGATTTGATGGAAGCCAAAATTAACAAATATTTTATAGATATTAAATCAAATTTTACACCATGGCGTTGTTTAAAAAGTATTACCAACAGCTAGATAGATATATGATATATTACATGTACTAGTTATATTTCTTCTTCTCGTACGAGTTCTCAACTGTAGCTTTGGTTGGTGTTTTGTTCGTTTGCCTCCCACCACCATTTCTATTATTACATTTTTATTTAGAATTAACATTTATATTAATATAACAAAAGAAAAATACTTTTTTTTGATAAATCATTAAAAAAATTGTGTTGTTGGATCAATGAGTCGAATTTGAATCCCTTAATATCTAATTTGAATCCTTAATATGTACTGAACATGTAAATATTGATTAAACAAGACCTCAGACAAATCTTTCTTATGGCGACAACTGGAATGGTCTTTTAGTAGCCTCTAACTCCACACATGAGTCAAAATATTTCAAATATTTAGAATGTTAAGTGACAATTTGAGGTAAAACGTCATAATTCTCCTTGACAAACGTTGGCATTCCCCAGGTGAGTATTTCGTCTTTGAAATGGATTCTAGCAATGCCTTCATTCTTGCTCGAAGATGGAGTGAAACTCAGTGGCCCGTGCAATGGTACAAATAAATAAAGGTCTTAATTAATATTTGTATATAGATATGTAACGGTTAATATGTACTATAGTAAAATGCTAAAAAATAAATAATTGTTATAGTTTTTTATTAATTATTCACTGCAAGGGAACTGTGTGCTGGTTTGCGAGAAAAGTAAACATGGGGGAGAAGCTCTCTATTATGTTTATATGTTTATGTTGTTTTTGTACAGATTTTTTGTAATTATATACTATATTTTTTTTTAATTAAAAAGTCCGATTGTGTTACTTCAAATAATGCTTCTTTATTTATGGTTCTTTGTATCTTATGTTTTGAGAGCTAAAAGTCAGATTCTTCTTTTTTGGATTTGCAAAAAAATGTGAACATTATTAAAATTAAAAAGTACAAACACAATAAAAAATATATATTCCATAACATTAAGTCTTTCATCAGTACCTAATTTTAAATAATTATTATATTTTTTTGCCGAACGAACCCTAAACAATAACGTGCTCTCGTTTAATTCTGAATTATCTCGCCGAGAGTGAATGTTTATCTTTTCAATGAGCACGAAAAAATCTGAGGCTCTAAGTAAGGTGAAAGAGCATTCCCCGCGTCCTTAATCTGCTAAAACAAATTGAACATTCATTATGGGTATTCAACGTCAAAAATTACAATAAATTTATTTTACTTGTAAATTACGCTCCAGTTGTACTATTCTTTATCGAAAGTAACATCTGAGTTTGCTAATATCAAAAATAATATATAAAATTTTGTAAGTTTAAGATATTTTAACGTTATTCCCATTTCTTTGTTAAATTTTAGTCCTTTAACCTTTTCTTTTACCTGTAAAAGATTGCTATATTGTTTTTTTCTATTGTCTGTATTTTTGTATTTCTTCTTTTTTTCTGTGTGCAATGAAGTATATTCTATTCTATTCTATATTTTGTATAGCATAAAATAGAATATTTCAGGTTAAAAACAATAATAACCTAAAAAACTGGGGTTATCACCAAAAAAATATTAAACAACGCGGTAAGTACTTTGTTAACATAACCACGCAAAATTAAATAAACCGCACTCGGAGTAAAGCTTGTGTCCGTGTTTACGTAATTAGCACTGAGGAATTAACCCCCCTACAGTGTATATTTGGGGCATTTTCTTATCATATACGGACGAAATAAATACTTCATTTTATACTTATTTTGTATTTGTTATTGCTATAATATAATATGATTTATATCCACAATATTGCTGTAGAGTGTTGACAATATAATAAAATAAACATACGTATAATAAATTTTAAACTTTTAAATCTATATAGATTTGCTGTAAATAAATTATAATTTAAATTAAATATCTAAATTAGAAAATGAATTTACAACTGAACGTAAGTCTTGTCTAGTCTCTATATTATTATCTATTCTTCTTTTCTAAATGTGCACATTATGCAAATTCAATAATAATAATAAAAAAATATTACAGGAAAGAAATGTTTGGACAAGTCGCAGTGGATCAGTTTTTCAATTCATAAAAATTAAATAAGAATTTAAAAGTCTCCTTTCTTTAGCTTCACATTAGCAGAGTATCATAGCAGGGTTGTCAAAAAAAAAAGTGTCAAAGCACCTCGTTCTCCACTCTAGGCCAGACTTGAAATTACATATTAACGACGGAACTTAGCGCCGTGATTTGTCTTGCCAAATGAAAAAAAATATTCAAATGACACCCCCCCTCCCCCTCCCGCTGTGCTACGATGGGCTCTATACACTTCATTTTTATTATTAACAGTTCAATTTCTTACTTTATCAAATCATAGTTGAGTAAGTCATAACTTATATTTTCAAATAGCACATACGAGACCGATGTACAATCATTTTAAGTATATTGCATCTAGTCGTCGTTCTTATATATTTTACACAAAATTTATTTCAACATTCTATTATTACTCTCAGGCTGATGTGCAGAAGATAGGAACAAACCATACGCTTAAGCGTGTTTAGCTCCAATATTCTTATTAATATTTTAAATATAAATAAAAAAGAGGAATTATTTTACCACCAAGTTATGAAATTGGTGCAATGTATGATAATAAGAAATTAATAAAAAGAGGTCATTGCAGAAAATCGAAAATCGCTACCTTCACGTATACCCAATAAGATTTACATTTATTCTTGTAAGTTCAATTTTTAACGTGATATTGTGTCCCGCACACAGCAGGGTAGTCTAGAGGGAACCTAGTGTTAAGACACTACATTCCCCATTTTCTGCCGAATGTTGCGTGTTAAGAGGCGGAACTCAAAACCGCACTTTAGCTCGACACCAGAGCAGAAAGTATTAAATATTTCATTTCTTCGAGTGAAAATCGAATCGACAAGGCAGTTCAAGGTTTTTTTTTTCGAACATGTGGATAATGCTGTTAGCACTAAGTGGCTGCCTGTGAGGAAGTCGACGAATGGCAGTTCAAGGTAAGCAAGTTAATATTTCGTCAATGTCTCTAATGTTTGTAACAAATGTATCTAATATGAGCTATTTCGTTGACAAAAAAATTATAGAAACACCGTCGTCCATTTGTATAAAATATTTACTAAGGCTTCAAGTATCCCTAGAGTGTAGAGGTAACGACGTAAATATTACTGTCACAAGCTTTCCACGTAAAGCACTTTGAAATATCGAAATGGCGTTCCTAGGTCTACTTGTCAAACGATTCGAAAGAATTTTTATTCAACTAATATATTGGTATCTATTAGTATAGAAGGGAATTTTTGTGTAATTTCTTGAAATCAACTAATGTTAAAGTGTTTCAAATGGTATTTGTATTTTAAGATTTGTTGTTAATTTTAAATATAACGATATATTACTCTATTTTCCGGTTAAACACATCTGTGTAAACGGCCATTACCTGTGTCACAGATAGAAAAAAAAATACTATGTGCAAATATTTATAACGTATTTAAAGTGTTATTCCACACTTGGAAAAGAAACATATAAAAAGTTGAACGTAGCTGGATTTGAACCTGCGCCTCTTGGAAACCGTCAAAAAAGGTAATATGTGTCATATTAGTTTCCCGGTTGAGAATATCAAGTAGATATTGGCTGGTATACATCCGGCTATCACGTACGCTAACATATACATATTTCCGGTGAGATTGGATACCTATACAAATATCGACGGTCCAAATATGGCTATTGTGGACCGTTCAGAGTATATAATATTTAAGGAAAAACATATTATTAAACCAAATTTTGATGTGCATTTACTTTCATAATAATTTACTTAAAATTTTAAATTTAGGCTTATGGAGAATATTAAAAAGGTAGTCGTGGATCAATCGCTATGCTTAGTTCTGCCATTCACGACTCATAGTTTCGAAATTGGGCGAAAAATGGAAAATGGGTGGATCGGTACTAGGCTTTTTCTACCTACCCTTCTATCTATGGGATACAAATACATAGTCTTGTTTTTTTAATATACCTATATAAAATTAGGAACATTTACGAAAAATATTTATTCTACTTAGGTATGTTCACATATCATTAGGTAATAAAGCTGTTAAATTATGATAATTATGTGTCAAAAATATACTCGTACCATCAAAAATATTTGATTCATTTTCCAATTTTTTATATTAATTAGGTACATTTCCAGTGATTTATTTATGATTTCCAAGACATTTGTGTGTTTTGTTAGTGGGTAGCGACCGAGAAAAGTAGTTTTAAAACTGGGACAGTGATAGAATTACCGTCGTAAAGGCGGAGATTTATTATTCTTGTAAATGCGTGATGTTTCTAAAGTTTAGTTGAGATGACGTAAGCGTTACCGAGTACTGCAAATACACGACGGCTAAAAACAAAATATCTTGTAATTTCTTGCTTTTATTTGCTTGTGGATATAACTCACAATCGATTAGGTACTCTTTGTAAGATAAACAAAGATCAACATTTATAAATAGAAACGGAAACCTTATGGGGTTTCCGATTACATTAAGTTTATGGTACATGCTTAAATATATATGAGATTAACAAATATCCTATTAATATATATTTTTTTGCTTTTTACTTAATCATAAACAAAATAATTTGTAAAGATTTATTTTACATAGATTCCTCAATTTCTTTCACCTTCATTCATCTTATTCAAACATCGAGACTCTGTTTATTAAGGACATTGTACGTTTGATAAATCGGAATTGTAATCATTTCGAAATTTCGGTATTCATTGTTTTTTTATTCACGCTGTATCCCTCATATAGCAGAATAAGCAGATGGAACCTAGAGTTATGGCACTCCGTTCCCGACTTTTCGCTGAATTTTTCGAGGCATTACGTGTTGAGTGGCGGAGTCCAACGTCAGGATTTTGCCTTGATCAAGAGCTAAGAAATGAATAGCTAAGGCAAGAGCTAAGGAATCGAATCCACAGCCGTCGCGTTACAGTCACACCCTTTTGCCCCTGCGCTTACCTCTCCAAAAAATATTAAATGTTTATTTTATGAAAATATTATTTTTTTCTTGGAAAGCAATATTAATATATTGGTTCTTATATTGAAAGTTAAGGAATTGCATCTTCCATTTCATATAATATACATATTGAATTTATTTCACATTATTAAATACGGCTCCAATGATGCGTAATGCTCTTTTCAGTAGCATTTAATGTCAAGCTATCAACTGACAGCGTTAGTGCATCAATGGATTATGGAACTCCTAGAAACTTCTGAGTAGATTAAAGTTTGATGCCAGCAGAATAAAGGTAAAAGAGAAAATCCCTCATATTATTATTTTGCTATAAGAATTAGCTCACTGAGAATTAGTTCTTTTTTTTTTCATTATCGAATCAATTTAAAAAAAAAAGTTTTTTTCCGGTTAAATGCGAGTCAGACCCGCATATCGAGAGTTCCGTACCAGTTTCAGGATATGCCATATATGTATACCTATATATGGAAAATGCTATTTGAAAAAGTGGACAGGGTTAAAGTTGCGGTAGTATGTATTCATTTTATATGAAACAAACTACAATTATAAATTTGAAATGTTTTTTTTTTCTATAAAATATTAAAAATATTTCTCTTTTTGGATGTTCTTCTTTATCAATAAAGACAAATTTTTAACTGTGTAAGCAAGAAGTGGGTACTTCTTATCTTAGTATCATTGTAGGTAACGGGAATTTCACTGTTAGTTTTGATTATGAGGTTAATTATATGGAGAATATAATATGGAAAAATATTGTGGAATTTGAAGTGTAAATCTTTATAATAACCTTTAAACGACCAAAGAATTCGTTGATCCTATCACTTTTCACGAGACTGACAAAGACGAATATTTACTTTCTTGATTTGTAGATTAACATTAAAACATAGAGCTTTTATAAATGCCGCTATAAAGAGATGTCATTTCTTATTTAAGTGGGCAGAAAAGTCTTGTAAATTATACATTTTAGTAAAATATAAAGAAAAATGCTTTTTTTCTATTATTTGACTTTATTTACTTTCTTAGCCGACTTTATTCTATTTCTATTGATGTTACTGTTATTTTCATTTTTAGAGTAGGTATATACATAATTATATTGATAATTGAGATTATACAAGACATGAAAAAATATATTTCCGAATACAATAGAATTAATTTAAAATATATATAAATATTAAATCTAATGTATTTATTGGTCGTTGTTTTAATTTCTAACGCTTACAAACATAAATGTAATCATATATTATTCCAGAGTCCGTAACGTGTTAATAAAGCACATTGTCCTGTGAGGCTCATTAGTTAAGTACGACGGGTGGTCGACGGAGTGGAACTTATCCCTCAGTCGACTGTGAACTACCCTCAATATCAACAGAATCGATACGTAACTGTATGATGGGTGAAGGTTAACATCAAGAAAATACGAGAAAACTACACACAATACAATTTTATTCTTTATAGTAAATTTATAAAAAAATATTTTAAAAAAATCTATAGTATAATTTTTTTATAATTGATATTGGAAAATTTGTGAAAAATAAGGTAATATGAGATAGTAAACTGTAAATAACTCAACTTAGAGCTTTAATTACAATTAAAATGGTCTCCATTTTGTAAAGAGGCTAAAGCTTGTATTTCAATCTAAGTATTGTTTTCTGTGAATTTGGTAATCCAGTTTTTCAGTTCGACAACGCTTATTTAACGATGGAATTAACAAGGCTTGAACTCGTCAGCGTCGTACTCTATTGTCAAAGTTTCTTTGTAATCTGTGTATACAAAATGAAACATCATAGGTACTTTTGATACAAAATATGAACCACTATTAAAATTTTTGTACAAAAAACGAAAGGTTCTAAAAAACTGTTTTCTTATACATGTTTTATAAAGAGTTCAAAACGTGACTTTTTTACTGGCAATAGTACCTTTAAAAAAATATTACTGACTATCGTACAATCATATACAACTTTAATATCTTTAAAGTCAAAATTAACTCATATTAGAATAGAATAGAATAGAATATACTTTATTGCACACATAAAAGAAATATATAGAAAGAACAACATAAATAAAATTTAAAGAAAAACACGTATGCAAAGGCGGTCTTATTGCTTTAAGCAATCTCCACCAGACAACCTTTGAAACATAACGGATAAATTGTAATGAGGAGAAAGGGGACAACGTCTCAGTGCAAACTTTATGAAATATAAATAAATATTATATAATATAAAATAAACTAAGTCAATAACATAAAATAAACTTACATAAAATGTGTTTAATGTTTATATACTTTACACATACATACATACAAATATTGAAAAAACAATATATACTTACACATATAAACATACATACATAAAACGTGTTCAAAAATATATACATAATATTAAAAAATAAATAAATAAAGATAAACTATTATACTAAATTAAATAAGTACTCTTTCAGACGATTTTTAAAGCTGTATAGAGATTTGGAATGTCGAACTTCTGTAGGAAGTTCATTCCAAAGAATTGCAGATTTCATAGTAAAAGACTTAGAATAAAATAGGGTATGGGAAGTTGGTAATTTAAGGAGATTAACACAACGGGATCTAAGGTGGAGGTGAAGAAGTGAATCGGCACCTAGGAAACAAAATCGATCTTTTAAGTAGGAGGGAGAGAGAGAGTTGTACAGTTCATATTAATTAGTTCATATTAATTAGTCGTTTAGAGTTATTTCGTAATATTATGATTTTTTTATCACGCTGTATCCCGCACACAGTAGGGTAGGCAGAGAGAACCTAGTGTCAACACTCCAACTCAACTCAACGTCGCGCTTTGCCTCGCCATCCGAGGGAAAAAATGAAAAGATATTTTTTTAATAAATGTCATTTTCTCGAGTGGGGATAGAACCCACAGCCAGTCGATTTTACAGTCTGGTGGCGAAATAAAATATTATCTATACTTTGAAAATATTATGCATATTGTAAGTTAATACTAATAGTTATAAACTATAACTGTGTTATTATAGTAAAAATGTAGGAAACGGATATAAAAGCGATCCTACAGCGTGAAAGAGGATATATATCGATTTGTTCAATAAACTGTTTATTAAATTGCCGACCGAACTGATACGGTTCTAAAGATTATGGGCTCAAATAAAGTTTATTTTATAACTTAAAAAACTGTACTATAATACTGATATATGTTATTAAAATGTAGTTATATCTTTATATTATTTTTCCTACCTATTGTTAATTGTGGAAGCGAATTAAAGCTTATTCTAATTGCTTAATTATAATTTAGACACATTCGTTATAGGTACATAAAGGCGGCGTAAATATGAAATTCCTTTTACGAAAATTAGCTACTGTTTCGAATTTAATGAAAACTGACGTTAATACCGTGTAATTTTATTAAGCGATAACATCTTTGTTAAAAGTTTTCATATCAAAAAGTAATTTTTGTAGCTCATATTATGAGAAAATATTTTGTATACGATATATGTTAGTATACTTACTAATATGAATGCCTCCATATTTAAATTAATTTTATCTTATTGCTTTTTAACATCTATACCTATATAAAAGGACATGTTCTTACTGACTGAGCTAAGTCGCACTCACAGCCGTAACCGCTGTGCGTAGAAACGTGAAATTTGGGCAGATGTTTTTGAAATATTTTAACTCTAAAGATATGAAATAGGGGTTGAAAGCCTGTATGGATTTTTTTTTAAATCGGCACCGATTTTTAAGTAATTTGAAATTAAAACTTAAAAATATTTCATTAAATACGTGTTTCGTGGTTTATTTTAATTCATCCCCTAAGGGTGCAAATAAAGGGTTGAAAGTTTGTATGGAAAAATCTTTAAATCGTCATCGATTTGTATAAAATTTGAAATTTAGACTTTTAAAAATATTTCATTGAACGTGTTTCATAGTTTATTAGAATTCTAAGGGTGTAAATAAGCAGTTGAAGTTGCGCGTGGCCGCTAGTATATGTATATTGAAAGTTTGAAACACAAATGAAATCATTTTAGTAACAAATTAAAATACTAGAGAGAAATAATATGGAGAAATAGAGAGATAATATTTAGAAATATTACTGATAATTGTAATTTATTAAACAAAATTTATTAAGAATTTCTTTATTTAATTTCTTAGTAAATTATGCGAGAGCCAAACATCGTTAGAGAATTCGATGGTCTCAAAGAATTCCATAACTATGCCCATAAATCTTTAGAACAATGTGAGATCTCGCTCCTCGAACCTTCATTAGTAAAGAAAACAATCGTTGCTGTCCTAATAACTTAGTAATGACCCTCGTGTCATATATTCTTTAAAAAACATAAATGTGAAATGAGAGAATGCCTGGAAAATTAGGAGGAAGGTGGGAAACGTATTGTCTTAATACTAGGTTTGATTTGCCACCTTGTTAAATTCATGTGTATCCTGAATTAAAGCGTAGAGCTAAAAAAACGTATCGTAAACAGAGCGTAAAGCTAAAAAAACATATCGTTTTCCTATAAAGATTTTTTTTTAGCTTTATAGCGAGCTAAGCGAGTGGATTTTATAGCTGAGCAAAAGGCGAAGCAATGAGTTTAATTTATTATAAAAATTACAATTATAAAATTTGCAACTATTATACATATTTTAATAACAAATATGTTACTTTAACATCCGCGACTAGCCTCAATAATAAAATCTTAACTTAATTTATATATATCTAATTCATTAACACTGCATACTTACGCACAATACCTCTAATGGTTCCATGTTTACAATAGGTGTTTATCTACAGCCAGGAGGCAATTTGCATATTAAGGTATTCTGTTCCAGCGGTCAATTCAACCTCCTCATAGCTCGTAAAAGCGAAGCTAATATCGCTTTACGATTTCAACCTTGATTGTCTTTAAATACTGCTCGCTATATATTTTATTTTCGCTATATATAATATTTTATAAAAAAGAACACTAAGAAAAGGCAACATGGGGGGGGGACCTATTGTTAACCGCATTAAGACACTTCCGCCCCCTACTTTCTGCCGAATTTTGGAGGCATTGCGTGTTGAGAGACGGAACTCGCTCGACTCCGTGCTTTGTCTCACCAATGTGAGTAGTGTATAAATTTAATTTCAGGTATATTTCATTAATACCTAACGGTATTTTCGACTGTTAGCATATAGAATATTATATCTATTTTATTGGGTAAGTACTTCTATCAAGACTGTATGTTTAAGTATTTAAAATCTGATTAAAATGGAATATTGCAAATTTGTCTTTGAGATTAAACATGTAACACTAGAATTACAGCAATTTTCCTTTTCGTAAGCTTTTGTATAACAGTGACGTGCTTGTACTTTTTATTCGAGCTTTCGAATTTTAGAAACTGTATATTCAAAGGCTGCTTTGAAAAAAAAAAACTAATGAATGTTTTTGTTTGGGCTTGTTGTTATCGTACTGGCGCCGATTCACTTACAAAAATTGTTTTTATTATATTTATGTAACTAGCCTTTGAATTAAGTGTTTTTTTATTGGAAAATTTTAGACAAAAATGTTTGAATTTGATAAAATTAATATATTTACATTTAAAAAGAGAGTTTATTATAAGATTTTAAAGCAAGCAAGCTATTATTTTGCCCTTTGAAATTTTTTTTGCTGTTTGCATGTGGAACATAATGAAAAAAATAAATTAGGATATTTAAACTCTGTCCTCCACCTTCCGCCGTTCCGGACATGGCGTGTTGGGTCCCCGATGTCCCCAATGCCGCATTCGTCGCCTCTTGATACAGCAGCGGCGACATACTGGTACCTGTCGCCCTGGGGCCTTAAAAAATATATAACACTTAAAAGATTATATTATTTTTTTCTAATAAAGATCAAAATAAAAATATTTCTTATTCAAATAGGCCATTACGAGCACCTTTGAGTTGTTAACCTAAAGCTGCCACCTACTGGTGGACTGACACTACTGACATTCTTGATAAATACCTAAGAGACTTAAAGGTTTGTGAATAATATGTAGGTATGTACATTTATATCCAACTGTGCCGAGCATTCTTGATGAATGCCTAGAAAGTATTTTGAAACTCGACTCTTTTAAAAACATAACTATTTTGTGAATTTTCCAAAGGAACCTTAAATTAATAAACTAAACCTCTCCTACCTCCTCCTTATATTTAATCTTTGTTAAGCAATTCTCTATTTGCAATTTGTGTCTGAAAAACTCAATTAATTTAATGTTTTTTGTAACAAAAGACTTTAGAGAGAATAATCGAATTAAAGCTTGTTTAAAGGAATTACTAGTAATCAATCAATTTGGATAATGTTACTTCAAATCTGGATGAGTGTTTAGTTTATAAAGAACCATTTTATAAACTGAGATATCCTATTAATGGAGAGAAAAGTATTCTAATTTTGATAAATGTGTCTTAATATGTCTAGCAGGCATCTAGTAAATAAAAATAATAATATATATTTTTTGCTTTTTTCTACATTGTGTTCTGTACGTATCAGGTTAGGTAGAGGAAACTTATTATTAAAACTGGAGACTGGCGGAACTGAACCCTGAATTTTCATCCCCTCAACCACGATTAGCCTCATAAATACCACATATAAACACATGTTTTAAAGGGTAATTAACAAGACTAAAAGTATGTTAAAATTTGTATTGTATCGTTGTATGAAGTACAGATGGGGCAGGCACGGGAGCGCATCACAGCATCCGGCCGCATAGTTGAGATGGCGCCCTGGGAGGAATGCGCCCGCTCCGGCCCACCTTTTCAAAGCCTTTCTAACAACTTAACCCCTTTGTTAAATCGCCCACGTAACAACCCTAACTTGACGTATTTATATAATAATATACAAAATAATACAACATAATATTTATAAAGTATTTTATTAAACATTTTTTTTGTAAAATAGATTAATTAAAACTGACATTTACAACAAACAACTATAAAATTCTTTGTTTTCTATAGCTAATATACTTAAATAGGTCCTGCTTTGGGAATAGTAATAGTATATTTGATTAGAGAGAGATCGCCATACGCGAGTGTCTAAAATAGGTACACCAGATTCAAGAAAATTTTGAACACGAAGTGTAACGTATCACTTGAAGACGGGTAGGGGTACACTGAGGTTAACTCTAATACGTACATTTATTTCGATACATACATACATTCATATTTTTTATAACTATCTGCATTAAGCTTTGAGTTTCGTGTTCAGTTTTTAATTATAATTTTTAATTATTCATACATTACAAGTTGTTTTTAAATACATCCATGGAAAATATATTTTGAAACCATCTTTTTTTTCCAGCTTCACTCTGTATCCCACATATAGCAGAGATAGGGAACCTAGTGTTATAACACTCTGTTGTGTTAAATCACTCTCTCTTTAAAACACACTGAATTCGATTAATCCCGTATTGAGTGGTGTAACTCAACACCGTCGCGCTTTTTACCTGATACCAGAGCGACGAAATGAAAATAATAATTCGAACTCGAAATGGGAATCGAACCCACAACTGTCGCGTTACAGTCACACATTGAGTCCCTGCGCCACGATAACCTTATTAAAATCATCTTAAAATATTTAATTACCAAATATGTACTTGTAAGTTAAGTACCTTTGTGAATAAACACTCAAAGAAATACTTTAGTAGTTTGCTATAAATGTAAAGTAATATCTTTATTATTCTTATTTTTTATTATATAATAAGTACATACCAAGTTTCTCTTTTCTGAACACGAAACCAAAAGAGCACTTTCACATCAAACATTTATTAAGTATAGTATGCACATCAATATTATGTTTTTCTACAGACAGTGTATATAGACGGATGTAATTCCTATCAGGTTAAACAAACATTTCCATACAAACATTTATTATTAGACCTATCTATAAGTAAATTTAATATAGACAGTGTGTAGATATAAATAAATATGTAGACATTTAGGTTATTTCGAAAATACACTTATTTTCCTCCCTAGGAACAGTTTTTATTACAGGGCTTCTCGTATGTCTAAAACTTATACATTAATAAAATTCTCTTCATTATGTTCAAACAACAATAGCAACGATATTATACATTTTCATATAAATAATATATATGGAAAAAAAATTGAAACCTAAGACGTGCCTGATGTTCAAATAATTTTCAGTTTAGTAAAAAAATCTACAAAATTGATTAAATATAACATATTAAATATATAACATATCTTAGAAATCTTAGAAATCTAATGTTATGGAATATTTAACATTTTCTTATGCATAATTATTCAAATATCTTTGACTCATAGTAAAAAATAAAAAAAAAACTTATTATATTATGAAAAAGTGAAATAAAAATGGAATACATTAGGCCTGTCAGTAAATTATAATATTTATTTTTATATTTATTTGTATGTACGAGTATATATTCGTACTGTTTGTTTACGTGTATGTATATATTCGTACTGACAGGTAAAACACATAAAACTGGAGACATTTTAAATATTTTTTAATATAATTATCAAAGATATTTCACAAAATTTAATGCAAATAGATATTAGAAATGATTCAATTGTATTATATTGGATTGTAATATCAAATACGGGTGTGTGAATCAAAACTGTGTTCATCATACTTTATAGAGCCGGTGCATTCAAGTTACTGGTTGAATACGACAAAGCTACTGAAACATGCATTGATTTTACGCTTTACAATAACAAGAATAGGTGGTATTCAATTTTCATTGTTCCGTATAACAATATTGATAGTTTCTACAATAACTACGATACAAAAGCTCTTATTCTTATCAGATAAAAGCACAGGTTAGAAGCTCATTGACTAGACTTGACAGACAGACTCATTGTTAAATATATACTACAGTTTCTCCATACAATCAACCAGTTTTAGTAATTAGAAATACGTGAAATTGACTAGAAGCGCTCTCCTTATATTTTGATATATACTTCGTGAACAAAAAAATTTAAACAGTTTAAATAACAGTGTAATAAATAAATATGCATAATATTACTTTTCTAAGAAATACATAAAGTTGCAAGTAACAACATATTTATTCAAAAAACAAGAAACATGTGTGTAAGAACAGCGCTATAGAGATCAGTATTCAATTTTTTAATATAGATAATAAATAATAGTTGACAAGTAACAAATACTTTACAAAATAAACGTATAAAATTTGACAAAATAAAGTCTTTGGAAAGTTCAATATTTCAATGCATACAAATTATATTTCGTGTTTATAGAGAGAGTATCAGTTAATAAATATCGAATAAGCTATAAGCTTTTTGAACTCATATCGATGATTGATTGAATTCACAGGTGAGAACTTTTTCAATTTACCCTCCTTTTGATACGATTAAAATGCATATCTTTCTTTATCTTTGCAATTATGTTTGAAAAATTATTATTCAAACGTTAAAATCGTTATACATATTTACTACAAAATTATTTAGTCAGTAATTTTAATTGTTTTTCAATATAAAATTAATATATTTATATAGCTTATTAAAAGCAAGATTAAATTGACAGATTAAAGCAACAATAAAATTGACTACAATACATTGGTTATCTTGTTAAGTTAGTTGATCCCTAGTACATATGTACATATATGTATGTATATTAAAACCTGTGATAAAATCAAACATATTTGCAGCATAGAGTGCAAAGTGCATACTATTACATAGGTAACCTTATTTAATTTCGTTTCTTTCGTCGCACATTTAAAAGGTTATATTCATATTTTAACCACATACTAATTAATTATATCTAATCTAAATATATTATTCTTAACTAAAACATCATGATCTATCTCCATACAAATACAATCTCATTATATATGTATTATAACAATTAACATTTCGTATTAATTCATTCACAATTTCACAATATCTAACTACACTGACCACTCAATTAACGAGTGAAGCCTCGAGCGCCACAGTTAGTACACCGTCTCGGTATTTAAGTAGAGTTCGGTATGTAAAGGAATCACGCGGAACCCGCGGTGGCTTGGCTCACCTGTGCGTTTGGATTATCTGCTGGCACAGATTGTACGTCAGGGTGAGGGTATACGTCCACGTCCGTGCCTGGTGCGAAGTCCGGGGGCTCCTCTGGGGGCGCGGCGGCGGGTCGGATGTTGTCCAGCCGCGGGCGTGGCGAGTAGCGCGGCGTCAGCGCAATGCCCCCAACGACTGGGTGCGATTGGCGATTCCCGCCTGTAGTACGTCGTGCATCAGCCGCTCGTTCTCTTGCCGGACTGCGGACAAAGAGACAGCTTAATCATAGTTAACATTTATCATTTGTTTCTTGGTAGATCTAATATACTTCTTGGATCATTTTGGGTTAAAGTGGTGTATTGCGATCAATTAGTTTTAGGATCTGTGTAAAATAATTTAGGATAACAATCTGATAAATCTTTTGAGGCTAATATGATGCTTCAATGATGATCATGTCCATTCGTTGAGCTCCGCCACTCCCAATGTCTCTAGAATTCGACGGAAAATGGGTAGCAGAGTGTCTTAACACTAGGCTCCCTCTACTAGACTGCTACACGCAGGATATAGTGTGAAACTGTTAAAAAATGTTAATTATAGGAATCAATAAATTATTCTAATATAAATCTATGTAATGTTAAATGAATTATCATTTTAAATAAGTTAATAAGCAGCCAGAAAATTATTTGGTTAATATTTTTCTATGTTTTAGTATTACACGAACACTTGTAATTAGAGTTACAAATACCTCCCACGGAGGACATGTGAAGAGGAGACGATACAACGAAGTCGTTACTGTCACGCGACAAGCTCATAAACATCAAACATGTCATTTAAGTTTCTACTTCGACACCAACTTTTACCGGATCATCATATGGCGTAGTAATACATAAAGTTATAAGTAATTTTGTATCATCATTAAGTAAGCCTCTTCTTTATGTATAATATGTATATAGTTTTAACCGACTTCTGTAAGAAAAGGAGGTTATCAATTCGACTGTAATTTTTTTTTTTATGCGCCGTTGGGTTCCGTCACTCAACACGCAATGCCTCCAGAATTCGGTGGAAAGTGGGGAACGGAGATTACTTGAATATAAAAAAAACCGGACAAGCACGAGTCAAGTATTCCCATCGGGGGTTCCGCATAAAAATTAGATGTCTAGAGGTTTTTCTAAAACTACTACTACCCTTTTAAGGCTATTATTTTTTAGGACTTAACCACAAATGTGCAGTTTTCAGATTTTTTCCTAAACTAGTACTATCTGTCGATATTTGCTACCAAATTTAATTATTATAGGTTTACCGGAAATAGCCTATTAAGTTTGATTCTTTCATAGTTTCGAAATACGCGTTTTTAGCTATATAAACGGCCATATCTTTTTTTCCTTTTATTACATTTATACCTATATCAATTAACATTAACCTTAATTTACAGATCAGGTCAAATAGAGATAAAGCTTGCTATTTTGTTGACTTTTCCTTTCTATACTAAATAGAGTAAATAAATAAATCAGCTAAACGCTGTATCTCGCACACGGGAGGGTAGGCAGAGGGAACCTAGTGTTAAGTAATTTCATTCCCCTCTACATAATAGAGATGGAAGGATATTTTGGGAAGAATGCAACAACAAACTAATCACACCAAAAACCAACTGAGCCACGAGCATAAGTGTTAAACGTCATTCATGGTCGTTGTTCGATGAATCGTGGATAATTTTTATTCTATTGCTATTTTTAATTATATTGTATTATCAAATTATTATAACATACAGTAACTAACTAGATATTAAATTAAATAATTGTATTATATTTTGCAAATATTATATGTAATGAAATAAATTTCGTGACGCCATCTACAATTATATAAAGGAGGAGGAGGAGGCTTTTGGTCTCCTGTCTTTGTCCTTTTTAAATAAAATATTAATAAGAATGTTTTGGAAGTAAGTCCCTACAAGTTTTTCTTTTAATACATTATTCTAACGTGTTTTTTATTATTTCTACACATATTTTGAATATACTTTACAAGAACAACAACATTAAATTATAAAGCATGAAGAAAGGCTTCCGTTACAGTATTAAACGACTACATATTCATACATGTCGCGACCTCATAACTCGCAACGTAGCGCACCAATCTTTTTTAATTAGCTCTCACCCAGTACTGAAACGTTAAAAGGCTTAAAATTTCCCATAGTTAAGCTATTTGTTCGTGGAATATTTTTATTTCGCTTCAAATGAAATAATAATTTGTATAATTTGAACCGCCAATGGCATCTTTTAGCATGGTTATGAGGTAGTAGGTGCATCATGGTTATAGGTTCAATTTTCACTCATTTATTTTAGGTCTTCATCCAACAAGTGTACGCTACACCACTATTACTTCGAAAACATGAATTTAAAACGTTTATTCTGGTTTGTTTCAAAATCTTTGTATGCCTTGTTTTTTTTTGTTACATATATTACTTAAATATATTATATAACCGCCATTTTGACTCTTTTAAGTATGAGTAATCAAATTTATATTTCTATTTTTTTCTAGTCTTTAATAAAATAGTTAAGATACAACAAGGCAAGGCAAGAAATATATTTAAAATAACTTTCATTCACAATTAATTCTGTGAATCCAAGCAAATAACTTCTGACAGTTTTTAAAGTTGCGCGAAGTAACATTAATTGGCTAAAACAAATAAATGTTCTTTAAGATTTGCAAATTCTTTAAAAACTTTATCGCATTTTAAGGTATTATAAAACTATTATAGGCCCTTGATTTGTAAAACAGATGATTTATTTGTAAAGTTTGGGAACATTCTTACTTTGATAACTTTAAAATAATTATATTTCTTGTTTGTACAACAGTTATCATAGAATAAAACTTAAACCTTTTCATTTTGTTTCATTCTGAAACTAATTGCTTACCTCCCTTATTAACAACTCCGCAGCAGGAAATTTATGATACAAAATATTATAATTAAAGCCAATTTAATATTATTAGTATATACATATTTTACGTTTATTATTCTTTCTAATAAAAATAAGGCCATAAACCTTATTTCTACAAATATAACTTTTAAAAGATATTTTCGATGTTTTATAATAAAAATATACAAAAAAAACGTATTCAACGAAAGCTTTAAACTTAGACAAGCTTTTGATGAAGCAGGGGTCGCAAAATTAGCGAGGGATAACTTTGTTAAGCGCGCTCTGTCTGAGAAAATGCTTGGAATTGCGAATTCTTTGTGTCATTGAAACGATTTTGGCCGCGTTTGGCTTTTAAAGCGTTAAATATATTTTATTTTGTTGTCGTACATATGATATAACAAAGTGATTACATATATAAATATTATAATGTATTCTTTTTTGAGATTTGTAGTGAATTGACTCTATGGTAATAAAGTTGAAAGTAATTCACAAAAATGATGGTTGTAAGTTGTGAGCTCAATTGTCACTCAAGCAAATGAACTATTTGCAATTTCTTCGTCATGATCAAAGCGCGGCGTTAAATTCCGCCTTGTAGTAAATTATATCTGTATATTGGGCGGAAAGTGCCTTTGCTACATATAGGAAAAAACTAAGAAAAAATAAAAATATTGGTAAAAACTAAGACATTACCCAAAGTATTATTAAGAAATATCTTGAAATATACGGCTTAGCTTTTATCTTTTATAAATCGTTTTATAATATTTTTTTTAAAAATCTGTAATAACTTCTCTATTAGGTTATACAACTTATAACAAAATTATATTTACATATTTTGTTAATGGAAAGTGTTGGGTTTTTGGTTATAAATTGTGGTTTAATATGACAACTATGATAGGAATTTTATCCCTTTTCCCAGGGATACTATAATATGTTTGTGTCACTTCGAACAAATGCTCACGTCATTCAATAGTTCTTGGATGTTCCATGACATTTATCTTCTTGTTTCCTTTTTTTTTATATATATATATATATATATTATATATTTTTTGGTTGAAATGGTAATATGTTATCAATGACGTTTTTTCGTACGAATAAGTAAATTTACGTAAATTGAGAATTTATAATAAAATATTAGCATTAATCATGTTTATTGATTTAATTTAATAGCTCTGAATTTAACGATTTGATCTTATTATTTTACGAGGTTTCTATAAGACAGTCATAGCATATATTTTATTTTTAGGATTTTGCAATTAACTGAATATAACAGTTTTCAAGATATTTTAATTAACTTATTGTTGTTGGTTTTTTTTTATATTACGCATCAAGAAGGTACGTAATATTAAAAAACTTTAAGAAATACGATGATTTTTCAAAACTTTTCAAATATATATTGTAGTAATGTGGACTTGGGAGGTAAAATAATTACAGTAATTCAATTATATATCCCTTTATGAAACTCTTTATGAAGCAATCACTGGAAAACCTACTCAGTACAATTGACCTCAACTTAAAACCGTTTTAAAAATTTATTTTTATTGTATGTACACATTTATTTATCTTTATCCTTTGCTTATTCAAATTAGGTAATAGTGTATTCTAAATAGCAAAAACAATTATTTAAGTCGTTTTTAGATAAATAATATTTTTTTAGGTTATATAATCTTCTATATATATAAAAGGACTTGTCCTCACTGACTGAGGTAAGATGCACGCACAGCCGTAACCGCTGATGGTAGAAACGTGAAATTTGGACAGATGTTTACTTTCGTAATCTGGACATCCACTAAGAAGGGATTTTTAAAAATTTTAACCCTAAAGAAGTGAAATCAGGGTTGAAAGTTTGTATGGAAAAAAAATTAAATCGGCACCGATTTTTATAAAATTGTAAATTCAGACTCTTAAAAATATTTAATTGAATATGTGTATCACGGTTTTTTAGAATTTACCCCCTAAGGGTGCAAAAAAGGGGTGGAAAATTTGCATACATTTTTTTACATCGGCACTAATTTTTATAAAATTTGAAATTCAGACTCTTAAAAGTATTTAATTCAACATGTGTTTCATGGTTTTATAAATATATTTTATCTACATACATACAATACAGATAAAAAACCAATGTCGTAATAGTTATTTCTATAAGATTTATGTAAAATATTCTTTACAAGAAATATTATTTAATGTAAATCTGAAAATTCTATTTCTTATATCCTATATTTTGTATATATATTTGTATGATTTTGTTTTATGAATATTAAAAACGTGAAAAATATCCTATAAGTGTTCTTTATAATGTTTTGAGTTACAGAACTCTAAACAAGTGTAAATGAATTCATGTATACGTACATTTTTAAAAAGGAATTCTTTTACTGAAATTCTTTTGTGAAAAAAATCAAGTTTGCAATAGTAATTTTCGTCGAATTCTTTATGGAAATAAAAGAGGTTGAAATTTTTAAGAACAAATTTCTTTACTTAACCTGATTAAGTAGATGTCTGAATATTTTCTTGATAATTCAATTGATTAAGAGGATTCAAGATCAATAAGGAGATTTAACAAGAATGTACTAAAATTTTAACAATGCAATATTTTTTTTTAATTTCACGCTGTGTCCCGCATGTAGCAGGGTATGCAGAAGGAACTTGGAAATCTAGTGTTAACACACTCTTCCTATTAAGACACCTCCGATGAGTGGTGGAACTTAACGCCACTTTTATTACCCGGAGTGGAAATCGAACGCACAACCTTTGCGTTAACAGTCGCACTCTTATTCCCTTGCGCCATAATAGCTTCATTCTTAGTTAGTCGTAAAGAGTTCTTGAAAGATTTTTTTTTTAATTAAAATCTACTTTCTTTCCATTTTATAGTAAATATTTAATATAAGTAGAAGGTAACAAGAGATGAAGTAGAAATTATTATGAATTCCTAAGGCGCTCACGTTATTAGTTTTAAGATGGTTATTTCTTATAAGTATAAGTTAATTTTGTATCTAGTATTATTACTTCGTAGACTTGCTTAAATGAAAATAGGTCTTCCAATATTGAAAAAGGTAACTTTATTAAAAGTATTCTAGTGTTTTATATTCACCAGCAAATTACTAAGAGAAAAATAAGGACGTTTTACAACTTTTCATAATATTATTAATAAAGCAGCGCATTTGTTCCTATTTTTTTTTGCCAATGTAATCTTTTTACATAATGTACTCAATCAATACTAATTATAAAATTCATAATATATAATAAGATATACAAAGAAAGTAGATATATATAAAAAAAATATGTTAAAAAGATTTTTCCTTATCAAAATAAAAGGTGTCTTGTATAGAGCTTCCGATTACCATAAATTTATTAGTATAGAAAGCTCGAACAATCGACTATAGTTTTCAGACTAGCATACAAAATGAGGTCGTTAAATCTCCATAAGTTGTTTTTTGTCTTTAAGAAAATATTTTATTTATATACGTCTTTACAGACAAACAGATATAAAACATTTTAATATTTATATAGATTAAGTTCTAAATAGTAATTTAATAACTTTTAATTTAAAATACGAGTATATTTTTTATCAATACGTTTAAAGAAGCAAATGAACAGTATTTCTTACTGAAGTTCAAAGCTAGAGGCAATTGAACGGTAGCTTAATTCCGTTCTGAAAGTGTTTTTAAATTAAAATCCAATAAAAGAACTATTTTGTGTTAGATAGTAAAGATTTTGATTTTCCCATTTTTTGGTTAGCTAATTGTTTACGAGAATCCAAAAATACAAAAACCCAATAAGCTTTAACATTTGACTTTCAATAACTTTTTTAGCACTCATGAGATTTATGGGTACATTTAATATTTCATTTGTAACAAGTACTTTAATTCTCTGCCAAATTTCAACTCTATAGGTATTTTGTTATATAAGTTTACCGGATTATGATGATGATACTTTACACACAAATCTAATTTTACTTATATAATTACGGTCACATTTAATAAATTGGCCTAAAAGGAATTTTGATATATATTGGGAAGCCATATCACGCAAAGTAGAGAAAATCTAATATTACACTTACTTATCCTTTCCTTTCAATGCCATTATAATTTAATCGAATTCACATTCAACGGTCAAATACTTTGAAATACAATGTGATATACAGGATAGAATTGTCAGCACCACTTTAAATGAAACCACAGTTTTAACTACTCTATAAAAGCCTAATATAATTCAGAAAAAAAATCCCAAAAACGAAAAAAATATTTTTTCAAACAAAACAAATAATAAAATTAAACGCCATTTGTAAAGTATATCATAGGCACGCACACACTTACCTGTCAAAGCGGCAACGTCGCATACGTATGTGTGCGTCACGCGAAATACAGATATGGATAAAAATCGTGAAATGAAAAAAAAAATCCTACGTCCATACTGTTGAGGTACCGTGATTAATTTCTTTAGTTCTGGGTTTAAAATATTTTACCCCTCTTCCACCTGTATAATTTTACGCTTACAACATTTCTTATAAAATATTTCTAATTTTCAACCCATCATATGAACTATCATCGTATAAATAACTCACCATTGGAGAGCTCTCACTCCATTCAAAGTTGCGCTCAGAAAATGTAATATAAAGTAGAATACATGAAGTTGTTGCGTCACTAAGTTTGTACTTTATGTACAGCGTGCTATTGAAATATCTCATGTTACACTTTTAACTCGTATACGATATATATTTTTATTTAAACAATAAAAATATTTATAAATTATGCACTTTACCTTACATAAATCATATCATTCTGGGAACATGTAAGGGACATTGTCCATTGAGCTATATATTACTTAATATGTCTGTCATATCCCCATCATCACACAGAGGTTACTTATACTTCACATATTGTAGTTAGTTCTGATTTTTAATAATCAGAAGTTCTTAACAGCAGTGAAATATGGGACAAAATATTAGAATATAAGAGGACTTCGATAAAAAATAGAATTTTAACGAAAAATAATTTTAATAATTAAATAATTATAATTTCTCCCGTTAATACTCACTCAGGCAGATTTTTAGGAGGAGGAGAAGACTTAATTCAAAACTATGTGTTACTATTAAATAATGTTATCATCAAATTTGCAAACGAAATAATATTTCAATATCAAAAACAATTTATTTATGTGTTTTGTTAACTGTTAGCTTATTTTAGTTAACAAAACCGTTTTTAGTTCATAAAATATTTGTTTAACTCATCCTTAAATTATAAATACAAGATGGTTGTCACTCTGTTCTTAATTTTAATTTCAGTGTAAAAGTTTGGGCTCAAGTTTCCAAACAAGTTCGTAACTTGTTTTCAACGGCCCTCCAAATTGTATCAAAATTCAAAGTATTTAAAAAATCTATTTAATTTGCTTTATATTAAATTCTCTAATTTCAGCTTCATCTAGTGTAAACTCTATATGATTAAATAGTTTTATTCGAATAGCTTTAATTATTTATATTTTATAATAAATGGATTGTGTATTTATATTTATCAATATTTATAATACAATACCTTAGAGTTTTATATAAATTTATAGAAGCGTGAAGGGTTTTAAATTATTGAAACAGCATATTTTTTCATTAATTAAGTCATACAACCATGTAAGATGAACAATAACGCTAGGTCTGTAAAGCATAAGCATGACCGAAGGCGGACAATGGCAACATCTCTCCCGCTTAAACAAGAGATCAACATAAGGAAACATATCATTCAACTTCATATTTATGAAGAAAAATATTATTAATCGTAGCTCAGGGGCACAACGGTATGGCTGTAACGCGATATTTGTGGGTTTGATCCCCACTCGAGGGAATGAATTATTATTTATTAATATTTTCATTTCATCACTCTGGCATTTTGGCAAAAGCCCAGGTTGAATTCTGCTACTCAACACACAATGTTGCGAAAAATTCGGCGGAGTGAGGGAACGGAGTGTCTTAGCACTATGTTCCTTTTGCCTAGCCTGTTGTGTGCGGAATACATAAATAATGATTTTAGTCATATAAACTACCAAACATTTAGTACAAATAAGTACTACTCGTATATCAATCAACTCCGTATATTTTTTGTGCCCTTGTTAAAAATTATTATTTTTGGAAATATGAAATGTGTTTCTAAATATTGTTAACATCATATAACATTAACAAAAATTAAATGAATTTTTTACGCATTATTTTGTAAACAAAAAGTTATATTAAAAATCGAAATAAGAAAACATAATAAAATATCATTATGTGGTATTTTTAATCTATAGGCATCTTATTAAAATTTGTTCAACCCTTTCGGGGTGAACAATAGAAAGACAGATAAGAATAATTAAAAAGCTTTTACTTTGACTTGGGTTAACGTACCGCCCAGTACCTACCGAGATATGCTTGTCCGAATATTACAGGTACAGGGTTATTTGATCTTGTGACCTAACACTGAGTTACTGAAAATACTTCGAAATTTCGTTATTTAAACAATATATATATAATCATAATAGTTTATTACAAATTATGCTACTCTAAGCTTGTATTATTTATGTGTGAAACTCTATCTAGTGGTCGTAAGAATTTAAATAATATTGTTTCGTTTTTAAGTGTCTACTAGGCTTAAATAAATGTATTAATTTCAATAGTGTTAAAACACTCTGTTCCTCATTTTCCGCCCAATTCTGGAGGTATTGCGTGTTGATTGGCAGACTTAACATCGTGCTTTGCCTTTTACACCAGAGCGAAGTAATGAAAATATTAAATATTTCATTTCCTCGAATGGGAATCGAACCTACAACCTATTGCATTTACAGTCACATTTTATACTCCTGGACTACGACTGGCATCGGATACTTTTGTTTTATTCAAGTAAAAAATACATACAAAAATCGACTTTCAATTTCTGATCACAGAATGATAAAACCTGTCAAATTCGCCTATAGTCTCAGTCAAAAGTAATTAATGACTTTAACATTAGGTCGTAAATCAATTACACTCTGCGGTGCGATGCGTGAACGCCGTCCTCGTCGGGTGCCAGATTAATTTACGAGTTTAGGCTCATTCAACCTTTTTATAAATCTCCACGCCTCGCATATGTATACAGACGTCCAAATGATATACGCTTTGATATATATATATTTTTTACTTATACTGATAGTTTTTTTTTGATTCGTGGGTTCGATTAGTACTCGATTAAATGAAATATTTAATATTTTCATGTCTTCACTCTGGTGTACAGGCGGCGTTTAGTTCCACCACTCAACATGCAATGTCTTTAAAATTTGGCAGCCTACACAATATTCAATACGTACAGATGTATTGTCTAATTACCACGAGAGAAAGAAAAGCAGTGTTTGCCTATTTTGCGATTAGAGTTGTTATAGTGTCCAAATAAAAAATATTATTACAAAATGAAAAAAAAAACTAAATAAAGCTTTATCCATGTAATATCACCATACAAATTCAACAAACGTAAGCGCTACATATTCTCAATCCATAATATGTCAATCGCAATGGAATATTGCAGCGTATGACAGAAAGACAGATTACGAATGGATAACGCGAACTTCGATTTATATCTCGTAACATGTTTATTTTCCACTGATACTTCTTCGAGATATCTCAATTGGAGAAAAAATAGCTTAAGCTTATAACTTCCTCACAGTGGAGGGTTCCGGAAGTACAAATTAGGTGGAAATAGCTTTGCCAATTTGAATATAAATGTGTCCAACGACTAGGTGTGATGTAAAAACGGATATTTTAGTTACCAGGTATTTTTTAAAATATTGTCACTTGATTTTATACAATATAAAAATATTCATAAGCATTCTAAATTTTTTTTTCGGATTATATAATATTACTATTTTTTATCTTGGCAATTTCGTTTTATAAGCATAGAACTCTCTTTCAAGTATAGCTCTCCACTTTCTATCTATTTTACTTGGAGATTTTAGGTTGCTTAACAGCGTCAAAAATAATATCTTTTATAAGAACATAATTTTGTTTCTTATATTCTGTGATTATTGAACAAATAAAAAACTTCCATAACAAATTAAATACGACTTTTCAGTTTGTAGATTTATTAAAAAAAATTACAATAAGGTACATTATTATTTATGTATAAACTCATCGGCACATGTAATTCATATTGTTTTCAGTTTCATAAATAATTAGCTGCTTTTTTTAATACAATTTTGCAATCAACTAAATATTTTGTAGGTTATTGTTAGTTTAAAAAACGTGTATGGACGACAATTTATTCTTTTATTAATGTAACAGGATTGTTTTAGAATTATTAATTAAAATCGTAGTTTATTTCGCTTTGACAATAAAAGTATATGAATATTTAAAAACATAGTACTATTGTGTCTCAAGAGATATTTTCAAATTTTTAATAACTTTTGAAACGAATTGACTAACACATATACATTCCAAATTTTCTTACAGTGCTAAGAAAAATGTCCCTTGTGTACTATTTATATTCACAATTATACAGTTTATATAATAAAACAAGCCTATTTTTTATTTTTAAAGTTTTATAAAATGTAATTAACAAAATGTTAAGTGAATATTACGAGTACGAAATCCAGAGAACTCTTTAAAGATTGTCTATATTTTTTCTATTATATATTTTTGTTTTTTAAATAACATAATATTATTTATAACATAAGAAACATATGTTTATATTTAGATTGAGCAATAATTAAGCCATCGTTGCTAAGATTCCTTGCATAAATATATTTTCACGTTGAAATTTCGCCGTGCGTAGTTTCTAAAATAGAAATATTACGAGCGAAGAGAACTGCCAGCGCTTATAAACGGCAAAGTTCTTATTTGTACGAAAATAGTTCGCGGTACGGTAAGTGCTATAAAACACATAACATAAATACACAATTGTGCTACGCTTTTACCAGAGATCTAAAGTTTTTGACGTAATAATTAATAAATAATAATAATATGAGTAATAAAAATTATATAAATAAAGTGACATTATCTAAAATGGCATTTTAATTCCAATTATTTTTGTTTTGATAGAAATTGTTAGTTTGAGTTTGATAGGGTTAAAGAAAAACAATTTCACGCTGTATCCCGCATACCGCAGGGTAGGCAGAGGGAACCTAGTTTTAAGACAATCCGTTCCCTATACACCGAATTCTGGGGGAATTGAATGTTGAGTGGCGAAATCTAGAAATAATAATTCATTCCCTAGAGTGGGGATTGAACCCAAAACATAAAATAAAAAATAGTCATATTTTTAACTTCATATATATTATGAATATACAAAACGCTTACTAACTAAAATAACCCTGTCGCCAGAATATATGGGAACTAATCCGCCAGCCACAACCGAATGCATCTCGCTAAAGATGAAAGCTGCTCATTATCTGTCTATAAGGAGGGTGAGGTCAGGGCGGGCTAAGTGGACTTTGACACTTTGTAGCACTTTAAAGCGTAAAGTTATTTTAGACCAGTGAACATGTTACGCCTTATATAAAATAGTATCCATAATATCCACTTAGTATGTTTTTTTTAGTTTCACGCTGTATCCCGCACATAGCGTGGTAGGCAGAGGGAATCTGGGAACCTAGTGTTAAAACACTCCGTCCCTTTAAGTTCCATTTCCCACTTTCCATCGAATTCTAGAGGCATTCTGTGTTGAGTAGTGGAACCCAACAGCGCACTTTGCTTCGGCTTGAAAGCGTAAAAAAATGTTATCAGTACAATAAATACTTAAGGTAGAATTAGAAGAGTTTTCTTTGTGTTAATACATATATATCTTGCCAAAAACAAAGTAATATAAGCTCGCCATTTTGATTCAGTTTCAAACCAATCATCTTGACAATATGTAGGCGTTACATGTTGTACGTACGTAGGTGTTACCGTATGTACGTTACGCCATTCACTAATATATACTCATCGTCTGAGGTGCCTTTAACGTCCTTAACAAAAGCGTTTAAATCATTATTATTAAGTTCAAGTTTACTACAAAGTAAATTAAATTGCAACTTAAGCTGGGATATTAATCTATTCTTTATTTCTCTCTTGAACTCTACGTAAAATGGTACAGAAAGGTTACAATTTCAAGTTATTTAAAAAATCGTATAGCAATTAATTAAACCACATAATTAAAAAAGGGTTAATCCCTTTTGTAAGGTCGGTTCATGAAATTAAACCAACAATATATTATTACTGAATGGTATTTGTAAGAAAAATATCGACATTGGAAAAGATGTATGTATTTATATTAACGAGTTCGAAAATTGGTAAATGACATAAAATTCAATATTTAATATCATAATTGGAAAATAATAAAAGAAAGTGTTTTACTGGCAATAGAGTATCTTAACACTAAATCTGCCCAGGTTCCCTCTACCTATATTTAAAAAAAATGTTAAAAAATCTGACATAATATAATAGATAGCATACACACAGTACATAGTTGGCAAACATCGTAAAGGCTCAAACATCTTTGATGTGCCGTGTGGACTTACAAGTTCTGAACTAATGGAGTGTTCTGTGCTTTGGTGCTTTCATCGAAGCTCTTTAGTAATTTATAGATGTCTATACACATGCTTCTGTTTCAAATAACTTCGGACTGACAAATGCGATGCTCTAAAATATACTCAATCTTTAACACATTTTATGGGGCAGTCAGTCAGTGTGTATGTTAGTTGATTTATATTTTGTATTTCTAGTATATTTTATTAAATTATTTCATTTTATTAAAATGTTTAATTTGTTAAATTATATTAATTTTGATTAATTTTGATAGAGCTCTTATAAATTCACCATGTCTGTCTCTCTGTCCTTCCGTTTGTGTGTCACTTCTTCTTTATTTTGAAGCTATTAAAAGTTTAAAAAATTGGTATAAAATATATAAATATCCTCTAAAATGGAACGAAAAAAAAGATTTTTTAATTCTACCTACTCGTTTAGGTCCTAAAAATAAAACTTTAAAACTTTTTTTTCGTAAATAATTTGATTTGAAAGATAAAAACTTCCAAAGTGCTAAAAACACAATATAATAATAGCATTTTCAATAATAGTTAATCAATTGTAATTGCCACATATTCCTGATTGATTTAGGGACAACAGATCGCACTGATGTGTTGTTATGGATGGGGTGTTGAGTTATGTATTGGTTGGTAAACAAATGGAACCTTTATAGGATCACGCTGTTCTTCGTCCTTAGGTATGTCTACCCATGTCAAGACAATTTTTCTCTAGATTGCGTGGAGGTCAAACTAAATTTAATATCACGTAACCATTGCCTACAGTTCCCTGTTGCATAGAAAAGTTAGATTTCTAAATCAGCTTCACGCTGTATCCCGCACATAGGGTAGGCAAAGGGAACTCTGGAGGCATTGCGTGTTGAGTGGCGGAATTCAACGCCGCCATTTGCCTCGACACCAGAACGACGAAACGGAAATGAAAAATGAATACAAAGTTTCATCTAAATCCATTCAGTAACTTTCGCATAATACTGGAACAAACACCCATCCTCACAAACTTTTACATTTGTACTATTAGTAGAAGTACTAGAAGTAAATTAGTAGATAAGAGCAGAAATATAGAATAGCAGAATAGTATTTCATATAAACGGAAATAAACAAAAGAATTTCAGTAAACATTCGATATTCCAATTAATCGTTGTAAAAATAATAACCTATCAGGAACATTTTGTGCTATATTAACAGATAGCATATCATCAATCACGCCACCCGCAACTGGATCATACGCAACAGAATAAATTTCAACGTTGAAATGTATCTATAGATAGATAGATATAATATAGATACATAGATACGTTAACGTTAAACATTGTATTCGCACAAGTCGTACATTAGATTTTTTCTAATTTAATTTATCTGAACTGAACGCAAAACGTTTCTCCCTTTTTGTTGAAAATATATTTTCTGTTATTTACTTTTTTATAAAATCCAATTTTTCTGATAAACATCAGTTATTTTTTCGCTTTCAACAACAAGTAAAAATAATTTGCGCTCCCATTCTTAGTAATACTGTACTAAAGAAATATTTACATATTTTGACATTAAGATACATTCGGCATTTGCGTTTGACAAATTATCAAACATTGATAATAGGTAAAGGTTTTACAAGATTCTTGACTAGTTAGGTTAAATCAGCTTCACGCTGTATCCCGCATACAGCAGGGTAGGCAGAGGGAACCTAGTGTTAAGACACTTCCCCACTTTCTGCCGAATTCTGGAGGCATTGCGTGTTGAGTGGCAGACTTCAACGAAATTGTACTATTACTATTTGTAAATTGTAAACATTTTCAGATAATTGTAAAGAGTTCGGAAAAACCGTTCGCCTGAAAATAAAACTAAAACATAAATGTGATGAAAGTAGTTTTATCTATGCCTTCTACCTACTTCTTTTTAGTCAAAATACTTCCACGTATAATGACTCATCGTGGCACCGTGGGACAGTGTGTGATTATAAAGGCGATGGTTGTGGGTTTCAATCCCGTTTCGGGTAATGAATTAATTTTGTATTAATGACTTTGACAAAATGCAAGTTTGAATTCCGTCACTCTATAATAACGTTATACTAGTTTCTCTCGGTCTTCTCTGCTATATGTGACCAAGCACGAAGCTAAAAATATATGTCTTTTTCACATATCTGATGTTATGAAAAATGCTAAAATGTATATTTTACTATATTTATATTAACTTACATTAAGTGGACCATTTATATTTAACAGAAAGCTGAAAGATAGTAATAATGTTAATATTAAGTCTAACTAGCCTTGTTTAATTGAACTTACAACGTATCTTCTATTGATTTTCGATAGAGGCACAATTAGGATCAAAAAAGAAAAAACAAAACAATCGTTAAAAAATATTTTAGGAACGTAAGAACGTAATTTTTCTTAAGCTCATTAAAGCTTATTAAAATTGAGATACTCATCCTACACATTTCTTTCTTTTTATTTTTAAAAAACAAATATTAAATATTCTCTCTCGAATAAAAATTTCTTTATAGTAAATACATATCTGTGAAGTCTCAAAAGATCTTTTATCAATTGATATAAGCTGTTAAGACGACGCCATGTGAAGACTTTTGAAACTAATAATAAAGTTGTGCTGAATTTAATAATCTCCATATATTATTTACCATCACTTCATTCTGTTTGAAAAGCGATATTTGCAGACAGACTATATATATATATTACAAAATATATTACAAATATATTACAAAACTATATATTACAAAAAGTTGTAGTTTAAAATGTTGTTTTAATTTGATATATATAAAAAAAGGTAAACGATATTTAAACGTGTATAAGATTTAGTCATTAGTAGAAAAATAAAGGTGTACCGTTGTAGTGTGTTCCTATATTCATGACTAATTATTTGAACGTAATAGAATTTGATTGCTTCAGGTGATATAAAATACGAATAGATAAATAATAAATAAAATATTCTTTTTAAAATATTAATTTTCATATAATAATACTTTTTAAACAAAAATAAAAAAAGAATTATCGAAATCGGTTCACCCAGTCAAAAGTCCCTAAGGTAACAAAACATAAAAAATACAGTCGAATATGATGATAACCTCTTCCTATTACAGAAGTCGGTTAAAGATCCTTTAATTATCTTATTTCACTAATGTAATTATAACCAAGTTTAGTATCCATCACATGGAACATGCACAATTAATTCAAATTTTTCCACATGATCGGCATATCATATACTCGTATGTAACCAGAAGATATGGAATGCAGGGCGATAGGTATCAGGGCTCGACAGGGTTAATAGGACACGCCTATTGACGTCATTTAATCCACGTGTTAACCCTTTGTCTATACTACGACTTACGTTATCACAACAAAGCTTATCGTATAACGAGGTTATTTTGTTACAAAATAAATAACGTTAAATTGGACAGAAATTTCTACGACTTTCTATATTTACCGACGTATCGATATCGGTCTGGTTAACATGTTAATTTATTATTATAAGCTTTTATTTTATAATAGTAATAAAACAAATGTTAGAATATATGTTTCAATAGTTTTCTATCATAATGACTTCTATAAAAACGACCACATTACGACCACTATTTATTTGAATTTATTATATACAAATGTCACTATTTTATTTTTAAGTATAATAACTAGGGACCTATTCATTGTTACATTATAGCTCAATTATACAAAATCTCTACGTTAATTGTAGCCTATGTTATTTTGTATTGTATATTTCTATCGTTTCATTTATTTAGATGTTCAACTTTTACGCAAAAACTACTTAACGGATTTCCGCCGAGTAGTTTTTGCGTGATAGTAAAACAAACATACATTCTCACAAACTTTCACATTTATCATATTCTATAATTATTATATTAAATAGGATTAAGTAGGATTTATAATATTAGTAGGATTAGTAAGGGCTTAATAAATGAATTTCTCTAAAGATATACAAACAGGTCTTATATAGTGTAAGAGCCAATGCAAGAATGTAATTAAGTTTAAGTCTTACATTTATCAACAAATCATTATACGTTTATGAGTATATAATATCTCAAATACTAAAATAGAAATCTAAATAACAAATTAATACTTGAAGCTCTATCTTGTGGGTGATAGTTAGTCTAAAAAAATAAACTAAATTAATCATGGTGATGTTATATAAAGAATGTCACCTAGAAACTATTAATTATTCTATGTCAACACGCAATCCATCACCGATGATGAAACAGCAATAAACAGGAGACACGAAGTCGAAGCAACGTGCCCTCACTGTCGAGGGGTTCGAATCAAGCGTGAAATTAAAAAAGTTGTATATTCCAAGTGCGGACATAAGAGTAAATATGGGTTTGCGGGAGTCGCTCTCCTCGCCTCAGTGATTAGTATATTACAAAGTTTCCCAGCTGACGCACCCGCTTTAATATATTAATATCTTTGTTTGGATTTATGGATTTATAAGTTTTTCATTTCAAATTCATCCTCTTTTTAACCACATTTGCTGATTTAAACTTCAATTTCATCCATCCCTCATTTCAAGACTACGATTTTTTTAAGAATATTAAAAATATATTATAATATAACAAAATTGAGGCCGTAGTAGCGCAATGGCACAGACTGGCCGTGATGACTGTAAGCGCCACGGTTGGGAATTCGATTCGTATAAATGGGAATACATACTCGTATATAAGAATACATATTGAATGCTTGAATTTTGTATTTGTATAATTGAATTACAGTTTCCCTTCTATATGAGTTTGAATCTTGTTATATTTACTCGGTTTACTAAAAAAGAATTTATTATTATTTAAAGTTATTATTTAAAATTTATTGATATCCATTAACAGGTGCCGACTTTGCGGATTTTTTAAATATTTTGTATATAATTTTTAAAAGAAATAAAAAAATATATTGACTGGCATTTTATTTAACGTATACCATTTATATTATCCACGTTTGAGCATGGCGTTTATTTTTATATCGTTGTCATATGTTTTAACAAAAACGTAAAAGAGAGAAATGATCTCACAAAACGACAACACAGTAAAATTTCTTACTGCGTATACTGAAAATAAGCAAAACGTTCAAAAATAGGAACATTTTCATTTTTAACAGAGAATTTAAAGACAATGTTTGAAATAGGTCAGTCAGTAAATATCGGCATTCATAGAGCTACGTGAGATATGATGAAAATATTGCAACTGTAGATTAGGTACCTTGCATAAAAACGTATAGGGGGGGATGAGCAAGATTCAAAGCACAATAGAGGCTAATCACTGATGTCACGTTCTGGTAAATTCTGCGAACGCAAAATATTTTTTTATATTAAAAAATGGAAGAATCCTCCAGAATTCGGCGAAAATAGGGAGCAGAGTGTCTCGACACTAGGCTACTATTACAGCGTGAAATTTATTTTTAGATGTTAAATGTATAAATTAACGTATATAGTATAAACTTATAATTCTACTATCATTAAAGTAATAACGTTTATTTATGTCACTGACCTATATAAGCACTAGATGCACCTTTTTGAAGTTTCTTACGTGTCGTTGTACGTACAGCAAAGACTCGGCGCTTTTAATACTTTTGCTTTTTTAATCGTTCGAGCTTTAAATCTCTCTACAGTCTGACGTACGTCATGTTTCACATAAATTTTAAGTTTATTTTTACCTTGTTTTTATTTATTTATTTATTATTTATTTATTTACTGATCCACCAACATTTGTTTATATCAATACATACAAAAAAGATACATAGTACATGGAACTAAGACTAAATGTAACAAACACTTACAGCTAGATACATCTTGCTATGTTAGACCGAAAATAAACTCCTAAGCGTAGAAAACAACACAGAACAAAAAAGAAAATTAAAAAAAAATATATATATATTTTTAGCATGTATTGTATTAATTATTTTAGTATTTATGTTTTCAATTACATTATATTTAAACGAAATAGACAAGAAAATAGTAAAAGCTCGCTTATATTAGAATATATAAAATTTTATATGGTGTCATTGATAAATACAATTCAACCTGTTGCTAGCAAAAACGTAAGTTGGCAGAGTGCCTAAACTGTGTGTAACGGTTACCAAGTGTTGAGATCTTTGCTTTATATGTCCATATAGTCATAAAACAATTCTCTCCGGTTTAATAATACATGAAAGGACCTACGTATTTATATTTACATACAATATAATTATTCTTGTATTAATAAAAAAAATTGTTAAATCAACTTCACGCTGTATCCCGCGCACAGCAGGGTAGGCAGAGGAAACCTAGCGTTAAGACACTCCGTTCCCCACTTTCTGCCGAGTGGCAGAACTCAACGCCGATCTTTGTCTCGACACCAGAGCGAAGAAATGGAAATATAAATGTAAATAAATATTTCACTTCCTCGAGTGGGTTCGAACCCACAACCGTCGTGTTACAGTCACACCCTTGTGCCGCTGCGCCACGACGGGCTCATATCCGAATGCTAATAATAATTTGTATTAATTATTATTAGTATTCGGTGAAACATTAAATATGACTCTTGGTCTAGTATATAAGCCATTTAATTCCATATGGAACTCTTGATAGAATTATTATCAAAATTAAAATCAAAATGAAATTTATCATATAGCACGAAATGCAGCCGTTGCGATTATTCAATAATTTTAGCAATATGACTATTGATTTCATAACGAAATTTTAAGAAGCGCCTAACTCAACAGATTAAATGAGTAACTGTATTGGTTGGATGCCAAAAAATTCTTCTCCGTTTATAATATACACATTCTAAACCAACTACTAATACATATTTGGACATCCATAAAACTTAATAGAATATTATTTATAGTACACAAAGTCATAGAGACATATCTGTCGTGTTGTTTGTAAGTTTATAAAACGTATGCAAAGGCGACCTTTTTGCTTCAAGCAATTTATTGTGATACAAAAAAGTCAAGATTACTTACATATTTTTTTGATTTAAGGTCTTTCAGAATATTTATAATTTCAACTTTCAAGAATTAAAATAATTCGTTACCATATCCGTAATTATAAACTTTATTAGTTTATTTTTAACAAAATAATGCCAGATCATCCAGATTTCGAAAAACCTGCTTTAGACATACTGAACCAGGTTTCTTTAAAATGAATCATCGTAAAATCTTTCAAAATTGAACATGAATATATCGACGTAATTAATGATATTTCATTAATATGCTAATATTTTAGCTTAGAAATGCTTTGCCCTAGATTTTCCGGAAAGTGGAGTAAGAGGCGGTTAGTCACAGCGATCTAGCTATTTCTCTTCACTAACCTACAAGAAATATAACAATGCGTATATTATACACATGTTACAAATTGTAGAGGAAATAACTCTAAGTACACCAATAAATAATAAATAATAATAAACTACCAATAAATACGAGTAATAATAATAATAATTGAGGCGACCGATTGAGAAGTGAAGGACCTGAGATTCCTAGATGGAAATTGTGATGTATTTCCTGCGTCTACTATGTCTCCATTAAGCAACGGAGTGTTTTGTTTAACAATAAAAAAATACCGGTAATAATGACAATTACCGATGGTTACTTAGAAATCTATACTAGCAGCATTTTATGTTCTTTAAGGAACCCTACGGCCCCACACAAGCCTTCTAAAAGACCGGGTTTCCGAGAACCCGAGATCCTTAAAGGAAAAGAAACGTAATAATCTGTATTTGATTCAGAATATTTTTTTAAAAACAAATAATAAGTAGTAAGTAATATAATATTATATATTTTTTAAAATGTATTTTTTATAATATGAATTAATGTAACAATTGTCCAATTAAATAAATAAATTAATAAAGAAAATTCTACTTTTAACTTGACTAAAATTGTCGACACATAACGATATTTCATAAAATCGATAAAGTGCAGAGCTTTTCGCTAAAATATTACAGGAGTATAAAAATCTTTAGCAACTGTTGCGTCTAATGGGTCCGGAAATTATTTTTGTAAAAGCAATCGAAAATTTCTCCAGAGACTGTTGGTATATATTTGTGATTCTTTAGGGTATTTTAGGAACAATCTCAATTAATAGCTATAACATTTTTATATATTTTTCGCGTTTATAAAAAGTAAATAATTAATAAACATATTTCTCTGTTAAAGCATAACTTAAAACTACGAATTTAAATTATGTATCTCAAAAATAATCTAGAGACCTCTTAAGGAAAAAAAAATTAAGGTTATAAATCTCAGCACCGCAGCAGAAAACTTCTGACTTTAGGTAATAATATCTATTACTTTATTTAGTTTACCTTAGCATAGCTAAAAACGTTTTCTTTTTTCTGGTAAAAATGTATATATATATATTTAATTTTCACATGTTTCTTTCGCATAAAAAATTAAATTCTAACAATATATCTACTACCTACTATATACAGAGATGAATATTTAGAACTCATGTCTTTTCCATGCACACGTCTATCATCTTTCTTTTAGCCTATAATTATTTTTATCGAGTCCAAGGCCAACTAACCTCGAGACATCTCATAGGACGCTTCATGAAACACCGTTACATAAAAACTATATATGTACAGTTTAAATGAAGTCAATGATAATATAGACTATTTACTATACTATAAATGTATTTTTTACTATAAATTTACTATTTATTTATTATAAATGTATTTTAATAGTAGTAATCTTTAATTTCCTGATAAATTATTAATAATTCTTACCTATTATTCAATCGCAGTATCTTTGGTTGCCAATCTTTTTACAATTTAGCTTAATATTTTGATCTATACTAGTCTTAAAATAATCTGTTGACCTATATATATATACATAAAACGCACACTGTAGGGTAGGAAGAGGAAGCACAGTGTTTAACACTCAGTTCCCCACTTTCTGCCGAATTCTGGGGGCATTGCGTATACATATACATATTTCAAGTAAATTTCTGAGGCTAATCAAGCAATAAACTTATCAATAATATAAATAAATAATTTGAATTTTACCAGTAAAAATAAACTTGATACTTTGTGAAGCCATGTTAAAATTCTACATCACATGAACGTTACATGAAAAGAGAATCTTACGTCAGTACGTTTATAAAATGCGTAAACAAAGCAACCACATCCTATCATATATTTTATATGTGTACTGAAATAAAGCTTTTAAAGATATATTCTCTTACAAAATTTTCGCAAAAGCTCGATCATGCACGTTAATGAGATTGTCTAAAACCTTGAAGACGACGATACCTATATTAATATAATTAATTTTAAGTCAGAAATCACGATGTTATTGAGGTAATATATATAACAGACGTATTTTATAATTTTTTCTTACAGTTTAATTAAATTAGATCTACATTTAAATAGAATTAATAAAAATAATATAACCACTTTTAATTATAATTAATTTCTCAATTACATATTCTAAATAAATATTTTTAATCTGTACTATCTGGTTACTAAATTAATATACGAGTATATTTACACTGTGTACGCTCCCGTAAATTTTAATTAACAAAATAAATGGTTTCGCCATGCGAATGGGTTTTATAGATACGTCTTACTCCGTCACCCGCTTATGACATATCTACATGCTGACAATACGTTATTACCTATCTAAATGCATACTTCGTTGCTAAATGTAATTGCCATCTAGTCAAATTATATATGACGTTATTATAATTTAAATTTAATATAATATTATTAGCATTATTATTTTAATATTAATTTATCTCTTTTTATCCCACCATATTTAAACTGGCTTTAAATGGGGAACAGTATGTGTTAACACTAGGTTCCCTCTGCCTACCCTGCTGTGTGCGGGATACAGCGTGAAGCTAACTTGATGGAATGTTATTTTATTAACTAATTTTTCACATTAAACACATTTTTCTCTAGTAAATTTTATGCTTATTTTAAATAGATGGTACAAATTATTCCATGCATAATATTACATTTCTCAGTGTCAGTCATTGTTGTTGACGTTTACGCCTATAATACCGTCCATAAAGTTTTAAACAACAGAATAGGATTAAACAAACTCGTGTGCTCGCGATATACTAAATAAGCGCTTTTATAGTGCCTGCCTATTGTCAAAGGTTTTTGCAAGCATTTCAATTTGGTAGAATATTTTATAATTTACTAGTTTTTTACTTTATATATCTGATATGGGTAGAATTCCAGATGTAATGATATACAGTTTTATTATTAGAATAGTTTTAACCAATTTCTAAACATTGTATCTAAATAGTCCAAAGACGAACGTCATCAATGGATAGTTTCAAATCTATACTAAGATTCCTATACATTAAGTTTGATCTCTTCGATTCAAATTCCCGAAAAGCGACCGCAAGCATTTGCGGCGTTCTAAGACGTTCTTGGAACTTATACTTACTTATCATTTATTTTATATCAATTTTCTTTTTTATCATTTATTTTATATCAATTTTCTCTTAAATTAACTTCTCATATAGGCTAGTACAGTATATTGTATAATGTACTCTTATCTAGTAAATAGTAGTTTAAAATTAATATTTTCAGATAATATCTTAGTAAATTAGCTAGATAAAATTAATAAAATTTTAATAACATTTTTACAGGTGGTTATACCTTTAAACAAAGAAGCTTTACAGACAGGCTTCGTTGTTCGTTCGTCTGTCAACAGTCAAGACGTCTTTCCTGACGAATGCGTGAGAGTAAGGGTCATTAATAATTAGGAAATATTAAATACTGGGAAAAGAAATCGACAGTTCCTTTCAGAGTTCTCATTGTTTTAAAATGCAATCAAAAGATGCCACTTACAAAAATTCCTCATATTTTGTTATATCAGAAGAGAATCAAAACCTTTAAGCTATTTCTCAATCAGCTTCACGCTGTATCTCGCACACAGCAAAGTAGGGTACCTAGTGTTAAAATGTATATAATGTATAGTAGGTACCATAAAAATTTTATAGCGCCTAAAACATATCATATAAATAATAAAACCCTGAAAACCATAGACATGTATTTAGTTATAACTATGACTTAATAACGAATAGCCTTCGATGAATGAACTATTAAGCTTAGATCACTTAGTCAGGAGTGCTCGATGGTCGCTCAAGTCAACTCGAAGTTGGCTAGTTTTATGTTATAATGTATACGTAACGTAAATTATACTTAAATAAATTTAAGTTAGCTAAACTAATTTAGTACTAAAATCACATCACATACTAATCATGCAGAAGAAGAGGGGGTTGCGAACGTGCGAGTGTGAAACATTCCAGTGCAATAATTGAAATTATTAACAGAGTCTTAGAGATCGCCTAGGGGTATGGAATTTCTTCAGTATTCCAATATTAACTTTTGGTATAAACTTACTAAGTTAAAGTTGAGAGAAGAGAATATACCGAAAAAATAGATCACTAGACTCGTGTTAAGGAATGATTCAGGTATTTTACTAAATGTGTAATATTAGTGTATGTACCGCTAAAGACGGCGGTGGAGGCACACGTTTGAGCCCTTGAGGGTCGGTAGCTCGGTGACGTTCGCAGCCCCTGGAACTCGGGGTCGGAGACAGTCGCATGCGAAGCGGGAAGGGCGACGGTGGGGCAACATGAACGGGGCTCACTGAGAGGATGGTGCGGCGGCACGGAGAACGTGTAGTACTTGGCTGTTTGGTTGTGTGCGCGCAGCACTGAGCTGTGAGTCAGCGTCACCACCACCACCAGCACCGACGCCAGCGCCAGCGCGAAGAACGACGCGGCGACGGCGGCCACCACGCGCCGTCTGCGCGCCTCCTTGCCCGCATCCTCGGGCGCCGCCTCGGGCTCCGGCGCGGGCGGCGGGGGCTCCGGTGAGCGGCTGCGCACGCTGGGTCCGCGGCTGGCGGGTAGCTCCAGCGTGTGGCGCCGAGAGCGCCGCGCTCGCTCGCACTCCGCCGCCGACGAGTGGTGCCGGCGCAGCCGCTGCGGTGCACCCCCGGCCGCGCGGCACGAGGACGAGCGCAGCGCGCGCGCCGGCACCGCCAGGTCGTCGCTAGCCACACGCGGCACGCGCCCCGAGTGTACGGAGCGGAACGAGTGGTCTCGCGCCGACCCGCTCGGGAACGCGAGGTCGACGGACGCGCGGGAAGAATGTCTCGAGAAGCGATCGCGATCGCGGTGTTCCACGCGTACCGACATGTTGCGAGCGTAGCGCGCGGCGGCGGCCGCCCGAGTGACGGAGTGACGGACCCTCCCCGCGAGTCACGCGCCGTGCCGCCGCCGTCCCGCCGCCGTGCCGCCGCTGTCCCGCCGCCGTGTCGTAGTCGCGTCGTGGTCCGTGTTCCGACTCCGTACGGCGCAAACGTATTTACGCTTGTCCTCAATAACACAAAGAACGCTCACCTTCAATATATTCCTTCCGAGGAGAAACGAATTCCGAATTGATGTTCTCGAATCGCTATTTACAGAAGTGGGCGACTTCGAAATTGACATTAAATGTTGAGAAGCTACATTTAAATTTTCGTGAAGCTTTACTTTAGAGTTCTACACATACAAGAGAACGAAGTTCTCAAAAGTAAATGCTGTTCAACATTTATCAATATAAACCTTACCAGTAAATAAAATATACTAGGACATAAGTATACAGGGTGGAATTGTCAGCACCACTTTAAATGAAACCACAGTTTTAACTACTCTATAAAAGCCTAATATAATTCGGAAAAAAAATAATTCCCAAAAATGAAAAAGTTATTTTTTCAAACAAAATAAATAATGAAATTATCGTTATAAAATAAAACGCCATTTGTATAGTATAACATAGGCAAGCACACACTTACCTGTCAAATCGGAAACGTCGCACACGTATGTGTGCGTCACACGAAATACAGGTATGGATAAAAATCGTGAAATGAAAAAAAAATCCTACGTCCAAACTGTTGAGGTACCTTGATTCATTTCTTAGGTGTGGGTTTGAAATATATTACCCTATATGCAGTTTCAATAAAAGAAGCGCTGCCGCTTCCACCCTGTATAATATAATATGATAATAAGACAAAAATATAGTTTTATTACTTTTAAAATAAAACTAAGATAGATACTTTATTTAACAGAGAAAATGTTTATATGCTTTGAATGATGATGTGTAAGATAGACTGACCATTGCGTTTTCCTTTTGCTATATCGATATTGTAAAGCTAATTGTCTTCAGGCGGGAAATGTAACAAATAGTAGAAGTTGTACTTTTGTATCAAGGCCGCCACGTCGACACCATTCATTAGAGTCAGACACCCTAGTTAACAATTGTAAATAAAAAATATAGGACTTAAAATTTCAATATAGCTTATAAATATTTAAAATATAAAAAAGATTTCCTTTCGTGTGAAATGTTTTATTAAAAACTTTCTATATAGTACCAATTGATACTAAATATTTATGGTAAAACCGTTTAAAATGGCAACAAATACAAAATGTTCAATAATAACCCGTGACGAGGGTTCACAACAACTAAAAAGCAAACAACAATGAAAGGTCGAACACTCGACAATGCTTTATTTAAATATGGAATAAAATGAGGCAACATTTTTTTTGTCACGAAAAGTATGTCAAATATAAATCAAAACATGTAAACTTACCGGCCATTAATATTTCCAAAAATTATGTAAGTTATTTATTAAAAATTACTTATTTTTATCCTATTAGTTTTGTAAGATATTAATTTTATAGGCTCAAAGCTTTATTTTATAATCATCATTAATATTTAAATAGTACAAATTTATTCGTACAACGTTAATGATTGATTGATGACATGTGTTCCTTAAATATATATCAAAATTCATTATACAACTTTAAAATGTATTTTATTTAGAAAATCCAACCGTAATATAAGAATGAAGAAAAAGAAATGTAAAAATGTTAGCCACTGCGGTAGAGAACCATCATAAAGATCGAAATTTCAAGTAAAATATTTTCTGTCGGTCGAGATTTCGAGGGTGACTACAAAAAATAAAATTTCAAGGAGGAAATTAAAACAACCTTTTAACAGTCGTAGCAAAAAGTATTTTTCTTATTTATGTAGTAGATAGGTACCTACAACATTTAGACGTATCTTTGTGTTTGAAAATAATATTTCATATTTTTAAATAGGATATATTTAAAAATATCTATATATAATTTATTCGTAATTATTAATCAATATGTAGCTTTTTTGTGTATAATATATATGCTAAATGTGTATAATATACAAGCTTATTACATGTTGGAATTTTCTTTTTAATATTTTATTCTATTTTTTTTTCACTAAACCTGAATTTCATGCACTCTGAATTACTCTTTACATTAAAAGTAATATAATTTGCATATTAAAGACAAAAAAAAATATAGGAAAGTCATTATAAAATTATGTATTACGATATATTGACTTTAACAGTAATAATTCAATAAGAAATATCGTAAATATTGGACTCATTTATATAACAAACATTTTCCGTATTGCTCTCTTTTTTGTCGTTCCGTAAATAAAAAAACAATGGCAACGAGGCGGGAGGGCCCTCAAGATTTTCAACAACCACTGTTAACACAGTGACACTTATTGAGATCGGGGTCATGAATAATGCATTCTACAGACGATCCTTTGTAATGGATACTTATATAGGGGGAAACAACGCTAAGCTCACCTCATATCGATAAATAAACGTCCCCTTGCAGTGCCTAGTGATAAAACTGTACTCCGGATATAATATTTTTGCCTATATTTTTATGCGGTAATTCCAATTTTATGTAATTATTGTTTAAATTCCAGACATATCTGTTATTCTATGCTGGTATTACAAACTTCATATCGGCCATTACATCTAGTTCTAATTGATCAATATTTTAGATTGAAGTAATATTAAAATTCACTTTTCAGCATTCCGTTGCTGTTACCACACCCTTAATACAGAAAAGTAAATAGAAAAATTCTGGAAATAATAAAAAAGTGTAAATGGCTAAATGGAATATCTTTCCAAAAGAAAGAGCTGGTATAAAATACTGTATAGCATGTTCAGAGATCACGATAAAAGCTCATATAGACTATAATATGTTAGCAGTGTTTAACTGTTATCACATTATAGTCTTAATGTTTACAAATATTTTTTTTTACTAGCGTAATTTTTTCCGTGTTTAATCAAATAAATTATAAAATATATATTATTTAAAAAAATTATATATTTTTTTAATATTTAATTTTTTTTAAATAATTCAAGTGGCGTGCCATTGGAGAAGCCTATGTCCAGCTGTGGACGAGGACAGGCTGATGATGACGATGATGATGATGATGAAATAATTCAAGTGGCGGAAGCCGCGCGGGGACGGGGGCTAGTTATAAAAATATAATTTATGACATAGAATTAACTGTATAGGCATGTGACTTGAAAATGCAAAAATTATAAAATAATCCGTATGAGAGAATCTTAATCTTAGAGCTATTAGAGACTAGACAGTCCACGTGCAAATATGAAAATCGTTCACTTAAAGCATCAAGAGCAGTTTAAATAGAAACGAGCTGGTGTTTTGTCATCGAAAGTATTATATCTCTACGTCTTATTTTTATTGTTCTTCTAAGTTTTATTTCAACTTTTAAAAATGAGAAATAAGAATTCATTTATTAAAAATCCTTTTATTTTAAATAATTTTATAGATTATTTATTGTAACATACTCTGCGAAGATAGATAAAATTGAACTAATTTCAAAACTACTTACATGCACGAACTTAAAGAAAAACTAAATAATAGAAAATAATATTTTAATTAGTTCAAAGAAAAGAAAATTGAAAAATAAAAAGAGAAATTATTGACATATAATATCTATTTCCTATTTAGACATTACTTTTCTTGGCTAATACCGACTTTATAATTTACTTATATGGGAACGTAAGTACCTTCTCATATAAGTATGGGATAAAATATAGATTCTTATTTACTTTAAATGTAATGAGTGGGACGAGAAAAGGCTGAATTATTTTAACATAAAATATTTTATGAATTTTCTAGTTTGTAACGCACGAGCTTCGTGTAGTAATTGTATTAATTTATATCGACTCGATCGAATACAATTACTACATTCAACGATGAATGTGATTATACTCTGGTGTACAGGCAAAGCGCGGCGTTAAGTTCCGCCATTCAACATGCAATGCCTTCGGAATTTAGTAGAAATTAGGGTATTAAGTACCTTAACACTAGGCTTCCTCTGCCCACCCCTCTATACACGGTATACAGAACAGAGCTAAAAATCCATACCTATATTATAAATTCGAAAGTAACTCTGTCTGTCTGTCTGTCTGTCTGTCTTTTCCGCAATCAGGGCCAAACCGCTAATTTAATTGTGATAAAATACTCATATAGAGATACTTGAGGGTCCCGGGATGAACATAGGATACTTTTTTTTCTCATATTTGTAATATTTTCGTTATATACCAATATATTAAAATAATTAATTTGACAAGGAATTTATTCCGCCATGTTAATAACAATCGTCGCTACGCGTTGCTAAGCAACAGCTTGCAAAGTTTGCTGTTTTAAGAAAACGTCACCCACAGTGAGTTTGCTTAATGCATACATGGTGCGCGCCGATATAGATTTATACAAATCTCTTTATACAAAT
>HE668312.1:75735-141698 GCA_000313835.2 Heliconius melpomene melpomene
GCATAATATGAGTATGACCGACGCGAACGGGCGGATGACTTTGATGATTTTGTAAATTTTTATAGATTTTCGAATTACTATTATTTTTTATGTAATTATTTGCTGCTTATAATTAATTTATCTCAGTTCGGTTATCTATACCGATGTTATACACTTAAAATATCGTAATTTTAATCATTTGAGATTTTATTTAATATTGTTCGCAAAAATTAATAATAATTTAATATAGAAAAATGTTTAGTACGCGCGCACAGCAAACTTTAGGTTTTTTTTCTAATATTAAGAATTTCCTTTAGTTACTTTTACTTCTTTGGTTTGTTCATTTCGGTTACTCAGATATTTTTTCTAATAATAAATCTCCACTTATTATTATTTTTTAACTTATTTTAATGATTTAGGCTTATATTTTCGCGGGCGTAGCCGCGTCCGGGCCCACTAGTAATAAATATAATGAAATTGTACCTAATATAAATTTAAATACTTAAGTAACCTAAATATGTGGTGGGTAGCTTCTATAATGGCTCCGTTATTATACTGTTCTCTTATCTGATATCTTAATTTGATAAGCCATGACATTGTTTGCCCCAATGAGATCTAATCAAGCTCGTGCAAACATTGACTCCAATGATTGTAATACCAATATTAAGCACTGAGATTGTAACATGAATATTGATATTTTTTTCCTATTTAATTCAATTATGTCAATCTCGGTAGAAAAAAATAAGTTTAATATTTCTTTTTTTATATTTTATAAGTAAAAATAATAATTAATAATTTACATGCTAATACAAAGCAGTTGAAATACTGTACGATACAATTAACTATTCATTTAATATCCTCTCCCTCCATACTATATTCAAAGATTTATTAATATCACGAATGTTTTTCTAATATTAATTATTCATAGTCTTAGGTTTTTTAATAAGCTCTTGTGATCGTAACCAATTGGAAACTTCGAAATATCAAAATTTGCATATTTTAATATTCAATGATTACATCCAATTTCAGTTAACCTATAATCTATATAGGTATATATGTTACTATATTATAGCTTAATAAAGCTCAAGGGCTTACATTGATTACTCCACAGAATCTTTGGAAATATTAGAAAACTTAACTTTTTAACGGAATATGAAATCAGAGTTAAAAGTTAGGTTTTATCTATAGTAGAAATAATGTAATTAACTAATATAATTTCCATAATAATTTATAATTTAATAAATAATTTAAAGGAACACGGAAATCAGTTTTAGAACTTCTTTATATAAATCTAATATAAAGTTTGTTGTTAATAGTAATGTTACATAGAAATTTATAATCCACTTAAGTCGTAAAGCCCGATATATGTGAAAAAATCCTCGCCATAAAAACCTATTTAGACTCGGCTTAAGTAAAGACAATAAAGTACATTAGACCTACAGCTTCAGTCCGAACGATGTAATGAAAGTTAAAAGTTACAGGGATTTTTATAGTAAAAAGTATATTGCGTGCGTTTTTAAAAATATTATTGTTTTAAACTTTTTTCTACGATGTGTAGATTAAAATAAGTTTAGTTATTAAGCATACGATTATAATTACAAAAATAAAAAAATGGACATTACCTATTCTAGTGGGGTGCGTCGTGGCGCAGCGGCACGTGGGTGTGACTGTAACGCGACGGTTGTGGGTTCGATTCCCACTCGAGGAAGTGAAATATTTATTTACGTTTATATTTCTATTTCTTCGCTCTGGTATCGAGGCAAAGCGCTGCGTTGAGTTCTGCCACTTATCGAATATTAAACCTCCCCCTTTTTGAAAAAAGGGGTCAGTTAATAAATCTTGTTCAAGAAGAATATTTCAAAAAATAATGAATATTTCATTCAGTGGTAACATTCCTCTGTACCGCGCAACTATTTACAGCCGTAGTCATAATATTTCACGATTACGATAACAAACTTTCTTTTCTCAAAAGTTAAGAATTAGTTCGAGACAAATAAAGTAGAGTTTGTTCTTTTTATTTGGCTTTATTTTTAAAGTTTGGGGACGAATAATATCCTTGCCATATATTTGCTAATCATGATAATAAGAAAATATACTAAAAACATCATGATAATAAGAAAATATACTAAAAACAGATCGATATAAAATTTATTAATTGAAGAAAGAAGCATTAAAAATATTTTTTATCTCGTGATATTAAATATACTAGGTGAATATTATAACATACAAAATATCTACATACAACTATCCGTATCAACTCTTCATGTAAACATTGGATCTGTATTTTTTTATAAAATCGTACTATTGCAATGAAAAATTGTTATATCGAAATTCCCACCACGGTAAAGTATTTCATTACATTCACAACTCTACTTTAATTCAGCAATAAATTCAAAATATTCTTCATTCAAATAAACTTTTACAAGCACTTTTAACATCGAATGAACATGCGCTACCACCACCGATTCGGAATGCAGTTCTGCTGAGAAGATTCAGCAAGAAACTAAACAGTTGCTCTATTCAAAATTGAAGTTACAAAAGTTACATAATTTCATGTTAAGCATGTGAATTTCTAATGTAATATTAATTTACAAAAGTAAAAATTCATCCAATTTATGTTAACTTAAGCATGAAAGTAAATATTAGAAAGGGTTACTTTCAATAATTTTATGGCATAGTAAACACGGGCGTCGGCAAAAATCTAATCATTATTTAGTAGGTACCACTCGCACCACATCTATATCATTTATGGGGCCATAATTACAACCCTATACCATGCTATAATGATAATTAATCTGCATTTACGATTTTAAATATAAATGCATATGCATGCATGCATGCATGCAAATACTTTTGCATGTATTTAATAAACATTTTCTTATTATAATTTTCACAATAAAGTCAATATTTGACATGTTTTCAAAGTTAACATTTTAGGCTATAAACAAGAAACCTATAAAAATATAGGTTAGGACTATTTTTAAATGCAACATGGCGAAGCGAAACTTAATGGTGCAAATTTCATGAATAGGAGTGTACTCTTCGTTAGTTTTAATTTAAATGCTAGCTTTTGTTCTCTTAGGCAACTTGGAATTTGTATCATTACTTACAACTACCACTTTTAACAATATTGTACTAAAAATTACGAAAAATGTAAATATTTACGTGTTAAAATACAACTTCCAAGGCAATAGTGAACAAAGTATATTAATATGTTAGGGATAGTCTCTATAATTCAGGTATTCGATACAATATCTCGACAATCTATAGAATTCCTGAGACGTACAGGCAATGTATGAAATATTATGAATATTACTGTTCACTACATACTTTACCTAGATAATTAATAAAATTCCTAGGCAATGTATAGAATTGTTCTACCTGCAATGTGTAAAATAAATAGATCTTGAGCTGTATTCCTATATTCCAGCTACAGTTTTAGTGGTTTTTAAGTGTAATTAATATTAGCCTAAATTAGCTAGCCTGACATGCACATAAAATCCGCTAAATCTGTAGCTACGGCGTTATTACATACGTTTACTAATATAAGTTCATAATATTCTACAAAATATAGGGAGGATAGTTTGAAGTAAGTTCAAAGATTATATACTCTTAACCTAAAAATTATGAGATAATTTGTTAAAGGGTCATATAAAAACTATGACGACAAGATTGTCGTCGAACGTGATTTGACACGATCTCTACCAATTCACTATTAACCTATATAATGCATCTATTAATACGAATACTTGTGGTTGTCTGTACAGCACAAAGGAGAGTTACTACTCGTGTCTGATTACATTTTCTTTAATTTACTGTAATAAATACGTTAACGATTATTAACGTTATTGATAGAACAAAATACGTTTACGATTTTAAAATAAATTGTGTAATTATTTAATTCTAGATGTCTAGCATTTAGTAGACTGTCATAACATTTGTAAATAACACAGTTCAGAGTGAGTAAATATAAATATATTAGAATCGTAACGGATCGAAGTTAAAAATGTATGTTATTGATGATTTTTAACAAAGTAAAAGAACCAAAAATAATTATTTATTAAATTTCGTCTGTTTGTCTGTGCGTTTGTTCAAGCTTATCTCAGAAACGACTTAAACGATTTAATTTCAGTTTTCAGTATTGATTTTTGCCAAGCGTCCATTAACATTTTGTGTTTGTTTTATTTCGATCGCCTTATAAATAATAAAAGTAATACCATTTAAAAGAATATTGTTTGATAAAATCTTAAATAAATATTTTATTGATCTAGCTGAAATTTTGCTTTCAATTTAGACATAGATATTGTTTATAAAATGATATTATTATGATGATAATATTATTAGAAAACGAAAGTAATACAGATTAGTAAAATAAAACTTACGTAGTTCAAGCGGGCGAAGCCGCGAACGCGTCACTAGTAATAAAAGAAACAAATACACTCATATGTAGTATATGTACTATAACATAAACAAGTCAAGACAGTTTATTTCCAGTGTAAGTGCTGAAATAACGTTATTAAACTATTACATTCTCAGAACTACTATGAACACATTACAAACTGTGACTTGAACTTCTCACGTATACTTACATAGGTATATCGAGTGTTCGAGTTCCATTAAAAACCGCTGACCACCATTGAAACCCTTCATAAGGTCAGAACGAGCCCGTGCCATGTTTGCATTCACCAGATCGACTAAGTCCATTAAAAAGTTAAATAACAAGTTGCATCTGCAATATTGTTTTAAGTTTACTATATCCGACGTTTTATGAAAGTTTTCTCTTTACTTATCTGTACGTTCTCAAGAGGAATTAGTTCACTCACAAATATAAAGCTAATAATATTATTTTGTTATCTGGTCTTTGATGGTTTAAGGATATATAACGCTTAATGTAAGGTAAAATCTAATTCTATTTCTTGTGTAACTGATATGGAGGTCAGATCATAATATCATTTGGATATTAAGGTTAATATAATAATTTCGACTCTATCCATAGATTGAAATAGGAAAAGCCAGGTGATCCGTGCCCAGCCCAGGTATTAATCAAAATTTCATCCTGAAAAATGAACAAAACAAACTTTCACACAAACAGGTCTGTTCAAATTTAAAGTCCAGATAAAATATCTGTTGATACTCCCATGACTCTACCTATCACTTACTAGATTGGTAATATTCTTCATAATTCAATATTATTGCAATTATTTTAGGGGCCCATTAGGAGAATAATTCTAAATATTAACTATTAATAATAATGTATTAATAAAATATTAATTAAAAATATATATTTCAAGATTCTTGTAATCTTTTATAGTCCTATAAATATAACGGTAACATAACAAAACACTCTTAAAAGAAATCTTATTCGTTAGTAAAAATAGCATAAAAATCACTAAATTATTATGACTCGTGAGTTACGTAATACTAGGTACTTATTTAGGAATGGGAGCAAAATTTCCTTCGGATACTCGAGTGGTTATAGATGCCCCACATACTCTCTACACATTGTCTTTAAATGCCGAAACGTAGAGCTAAAGCTATAAATTTGGAAATATATAAAACATTATAGTTTAAAAGTGTACAGAAATATTGAATTTATAATTTTGATATATATCTTACTATATCGTTATAAATTGCTACAAATTACAAGATTAACCATAGTTGATGATAATTAATAAATAATAGTGCTGTAATTTTTCAACGTTTGTCTTAATTTTAAGTTCCCTCTACTCTACTATATATGCGTGATAATGCGTGAAACTAATAAAAAAAACGTTACAAAAACATTACAATATTACTATTATTATAATTATTTTTCATAAAACGTGTACGATAATTTAGAAATGAGATTGCCAGCGAATCCCCGATTTAAATCAGCTTACAGTGTTTGAAACTATGTTTAATTCATAAGTACCCATTTCAAGCACGTAAGCGTATCTTACCCCATAAGCGCTGTCACATTAAAGAGGACTCGACTAAGCTAAGCACCTATGGACAGTATAAAAAGATTGCAATCTTTTTAATCTCTTTCTGTAATATAGCCACTGCACTGATGCAATTAGATATAATATGTTAATTTTCCCTCATTTTAATAAAAATCAGTATTTCGATACTATATTATGTTATTAAATATATTTAATAATATAACTATGTTAACAGTTTCGACATACAAATTTGTAATAAAGATTGTATGTTAATTGCCTCCAATATTGAGTATATTTGAAATGAAGAAATAAATAAACCACAAGGCAAATGCTTTAAATATTTACTTTTTAGAAAAAATATAAAATTTTCAACGAAGCGGGATGGAAATGAATATTTATTTAGACATAACTTATGAAAAGTTTACTTTTTTTGATGTTACAGGGTTGATAGAAAAGTGGAGCCGTGGCGACGTTGCGGCGCCCCACGTAATGGACGTACGTGACGAGACTTGAACAACCACTGCTAATGAGAGACGAATGACATTTACATACACCACTATACTATGCTTATTCATATTATCTTGATATGAAGGAAAACACCATTTTAATAATACTCCTGTTTTAATTTTCAGCTTCAATAAGAGAAAAACATTAAATTATTCGATACCAGAGAGAAGAGTTTTATATAAATTATTTAAAGCTTAATATAAATTAGCTTTATATATTATTATGTAAAGTTTTTAAAACATCTAATACGGCTAATCATTCACATGTTGGATTCTATTTAAATATAAATTACGGGAGACAGGGACACCTAAAGGGAATTTGAATTTACTCTTTAAATTAAACTGCCCAGGTAATTTTACGGTTAGCTTGTTTTGTTTTTTAAATGTTGTATAAATATAAACTTAAATATTATTTATGCGACATGTAAATAATATTTTAAAAAATGTTGTTTATAATTTTTTATTGCTTTACATTGTTTTTCGCACGTAGCAGCATAACCACTCCGTCCCCATTAAGACACTTCCGTTTCCAACTTACTACCGAATTCTCGTCACGCTTTCCCTCGTTACCAGAGTCAGAAAATAAAAAAGATAAATATTTCATCCCCTCGAGCGGGAATCAAACCCACAATCGTCAAGTTATATCAATTATATAATTTATATAAATATGTCAATATGACTTCTAGGTGGGATGAATTATTTTTATTTCCTTGCTCTGGTATAACATATCGCGGAATTAAGTTCCACCACTCAAAACGCAATATCTTGAAATATCGCAGAAAGTGGAACGGAGTGTCTTGTCACTAAATATTGTCTGCTAACAGAACTACTGGTAACAGTACGTATAATTATGCAGAAAAGCAAAAGAAATATACAAATATAATATTATTACTTTATTATTTTTTACATTTACAATGTTGATTAACAGTTTTCCATGAGCTTGCACGATTGGAATTCATATGCAAATTCTTTAGTAATTAATATTCAACCTGAAAGGCAAATTAATCGTTACTTGCTCCTTCGAAGCGTGCATTAAATACTTTAATGATTGTTCTTTTTAGGGTTCCTTGCCTCTAAAAAGAATGACAGAATCCTATAGAGACATAATAAAGCTTTTTTTAGAGATTTAATTCTTTATCGCGCCAAGTAATACAAAATATATTTAGAATTTTTATTCACAACGGTGGAATATCTCTAGGAGATATCTCTACCAGCCAACTCGTGGACGTGGACAAAATAAATAGACAAAACAAAAGTGCAGTGAAATTAAGAGAAAAAAAAACAATAATAAACAAAATTAAAAGTTCACATATCCATAAATATAACTTAGTAAAGTTGCCTTTTGCGTTACCTTCTCTTATATTCGTAGTGTGTAATTTTATATAGTTTTAATCCAGGAAAAACTTACTAAGCCCGTTATATATAATCACGGTTAATTGTCATCACACACATTCATATGGGCTAAAGAGACATCGTGAGTGTTTCTATTCTTTTAATGACAAGAGCGATGGAGGCCATTTACTTATTAGACTTCATTTATATTTATACTTATCAAAATATGCAATTTTTGTTTTGTTTAACAAAAGAGGTTTACAATGTGGCAGTTATTGAATTATTCTATAGACATTTCTTTTCATAATTCAATTGAAATATTATTTTAATTTAAAATATAAGATATCATATATAAAGTCACTTTCAAATATTAAAAAAAATCTGAAACTAGGTTTTTTAAGGTAAATACTCTACATAGAGGTTATAAGAATCTAGCAGTAATAAAAAAGCAATTTAAACCACTTTACCCTCTTTTATTGTATCTTTGAGAACTATAAATCCTTGTCTAAAAATGTATTGTATAAGATATTTTCAACAAATATCAATACATTTTATTTATATGTTTGTAAATATTCAGATTTTCATGACTTCTAGGGATTTTACGCAATATTTGGCACAGATGTAGAAAGCATGACAACGTCTTTCCTTAACTTTCTAAAGGATCTGTCATCTTTTGTCAAAGCTTTGAAAGTAAAAATAAAATAAAACGTACAAAATATTAATACAAAACCAGTCTTCATCTAAGGCCTTCTCTTATATAATTATGGCCTCAGCAAAAATACAAAAAAATCTTATATAACATAAATAATCAAATTGGAAGAAATATTTCCTAACCACTTATACTGTATTTTCTTTACCTGAATTTTGCTTTGCTTTTTGTTATGTATTTTGCCATCAAAGAGTTACAAAGAAACCTTATAATTTCAAAGAAAATATTTAACGGTAAGTGAACTTGCATATTGATTTCGCAAGTACTACGTACTCGAAAAACACGATTACGTAGGTAAAAGCATTTATACCGATTCAAATTAATTATTGGGTCTAAAAAATAATTAAAATTTATCGAACAAAATTTAAGAAAAACTAAAGTATTTTATTTTTTAATTTCACGCTGTATCCCGCACACAGCAGGGTAGGCAGAGGGAACCTAGTGTTAAGACACTCCGTGTTGAGTGACAGAACTCAACGCCACGCTTTGCCTCGACACCAGAGCGAAGAAATGGAAATATAAACGTAAATAAATATTTCACTTCCTCGAGTGGGGATCGAACCCACAATCGTCGCGTTACAGTCACACCCTTGTGCCGCTGGGCCACGACGACCTCAAGTATCTAAGTAGTAAGTACAAAACTAGACTATAGAATACCAAGACTATATTTAATAGTCCAAAGCTCTATGAAATCACGCGTGTGGACTATAAATTATTTTCTTTGTTTATATAAACTCGTATAAGAAACATTCACAATCTACCAACAATACGAACCCAACACATTCCACAATCACATCTTCAAATGACGAAACATAAATAATAAAATATAGCGCATATTTCATTCGTCCCACAAAACGCGAGGGCGAAAGACGACACGAAACCTCATCAACATTTTTATTTTGAAATTCAGATAAATACTTGGATTATACAGGGCAAGTGTGAATGACGTTATCAAAGCGAGTGACTTGCAGCTCTTACCCGAGATCAAGAATTAAGGGTAGGTAAGCCACAAATGAATTATCAGGACCATCTGTTTGCCAGTTTTTTTTTAATTAATTCAATGTACGTGCGCGTCCTTTTCTTTAGCGGATTTTATGTTTGCCTTGACTAATAATAAAGTAAGATTATAAGTGCTTACTTTGTTGAACTATGACTTTCTGCCTCTTGTTCAATTTATTACGCGAGTAAAGTATATAATACATTAATAAATTTTAGATTGTAAGATTTATGCTTTCATCCTAGGTAACAGGTATCTAGCCAACGCCTAAAGAAACAAAGGCGATAATAACATTAAAGAAGAAAATTTAGTAAATGATTAAAGTTAAGCACTTTAACCTAATAATTGCAAATATATTATGGTTTGCAACTCTGCTGCGAGTGTAGATATAGAACGATATATATTTTTTAATATTAAAGGGCTCCACCGAAGGGTGTTCTTGCTTGCTTCTGCATCCGGTTCTTGACCCGAATGTTAACCAAAGAAGAAAAATAATTAAGAATTTATATGAGGTCTTTCGCTATTAAAATGTTAACTGAAACTTTGAGACGTTTGCTTCAGTTACAGTAATTTTTGATGTGTCACGTCCTAATAATCTATCGAGATAACATTGCGATTTTAAGTTTTATCGTAATATTTTTTATTTACAAAATGTTCACAAAAAGTATGAAATTCTTATTAGTAGGATTTATGTTGGTAAATATAAATCTGATATTTTGGAAAACCAATTACGAAATACTCTTTAATTACTGGTAGTTGAGCTTCTTATAATTATAGAGCAAAACAAAGAGTGAGCAGATTATTTGATAACTTAATTATGAGCGTTCTTCATGTTATAATTATATTAGTGTTGAAATCTGTAGCGAATGTAGCAGACGTTTTCTCAACTTCTTGAAAATTAACAACTTAGAGCATTTATTGTATTGTAATATTTTGTGTGACGTGAAGATATCACTTATAATAAAGAACAAAAAGTCGAAAATTAAGAAAATCTCTCTTCAGAAAATGGCAACAATATTTCAAGCTCACTTAATAAAAAATCTAAATATTCTGTCTATGTATTTAATAAATCTATAAGTAACTTTGGACGTTTTTTATTAGCTACTTTTTCTATTCAAATTCACTGGTATGGCATAAAAAGGTAACTTACCTTGAAAAATAAATATGGGATGGCTTATTCTGATTTTATAAATCGTTCCTTCTTGGCATTGAGTAATGATTGTACAATCCGATAGCGGGTCTCCTTTATTAGGGATTTTTATAAGCTTAGAAATATGATATTCTAAGAAAAAATATACTCAGGTAGATTAAGTAAGTTTAAATTGTAAAATGTACTTTATTATTCTGTGTTTTTATCATATTTTACGTACTGTCTGCCTACATCTGCCTACAAGAATTTATTTAAACCATACTAAGCACTATGATAGATTATCCACGTTTATAAGTTGTAGGCACTTCTCGTTGAAGAACAATTCAGAAATTGGTACAGAACCTTCGTTGACCGGGACCGACTTGCTCTTGGCCGATTTTTTATTATGCTAGCAGGCTCAAAAATATTATATCCGAAAATCACATAAAAATATTTTACATTATAAATCCCAAAGGCTTTCATTTGTTGGTAAATATTTTTATCACTATTAGGTATATGTGTATTGTGTACGCTTGTTGCAAAATTTTAGTAACTGATGTTACCTCATATTTGAGGTTTGTATTAATATATTAAATTAACATTTTTAGCGTTAACTACGTCAGGTTGCAGATTTAAATACCTTGCTAAAGGAATGCTCGCATATTGAGAATATTTTAAAGTGATGTGAACAATGTGTGGTGTTTGGTTATACATATATCATAGGAAAATAGACTATGAGATATTTTGTTTCCATATTTTTTGCGCTCATGTTAATTTATATTTAGGTAATGAAGCTATTGTTAATGTACTTTCTACATTTTTTACAATTACTAAAAAAATGTTTTTTTTATATTAAGCAGATTTCGGCCCCTTTAGATTCGGATTTATATTTTAAAATATCAATGTTCCTATGAAGTCCCTATATAAATATAGCAGCAATATTTGTGTTCAGTTACGATTAGCAATATTTATGTTTAGCAATAGTAGCAATGTTTATGTTTAGTTACAATTAATACGTTACTATTAATAAAAAATATTAATCCGAATATGTAATACATAAATGTCGTTTCAATATTTCTGTTATGCAAATTGAATTTTTAATTTTCCATACACGAGAAATACTCGCAATCGAGCTCTTAATGCATTGAAGATAATTAAGTTCATGCCAAGCGCACCACAACGCCAAATGCATTAGTGGCGCACTCTAATATTGTTTACATCAGGCAATACCTTAATTAGTTTGAACAAAACCGCAACTGACACGTGTTTTTAGTATATTTTAACATGATTACCTGGCCTTAAACTTTGGGATGTTAGATAACTCATTATTTCCACGATGGTGGTATGAGGTAGAGGAGTTTTGAGTGAGAAGAAAGGATCTCAAAGTAAAAAATATGTACCAAAAGTATAGCTGCTTTCTTTAGCTTTACGCTGTATCCGACACAGCAGGGTAGGCAGAAGGAAACTGAGAAGTTAGTGTTCCAACTTCTGTTAACTATGCTGCCGCCGGATTCTAGAGGCTTAAAATACTAAACAGTACATTTCCTCGACTAGGAATAACCTTAACCTGTCTCGTTTAGAGTCGCATGCTTGTGTCCCCGCGTCTAAACTGATTTTAAGTGCCGCTGCTTGAAAGGAGAAAATTCATTAGAGATAAAATCTTCCTTGTCAAAGCATTGTATGTGAACAAACTAGTAAAGGGAAAGCAGCGTGCAAGGCTGGAAAGATGTACAAGTAGTACCAAATAGTAACGACTGCAAATTTAAATGTTGACAGACCATGACCATGTCCAGCAGAATACTTTCCCATATTTAAAATGTGGAGTTTTTCAAGATGCGATGCGAGAAGAAAAATTGTATGATAATTAGTAAGCGTACTAATTAATAGTCGAAACGACGGAATAAGCCGTTTATATTATAAGTATAGAAGCTATAATGGCCAATTACAGTGGAGAAGTGGAATGAAATAAAACCTCCGACCAGCACGAAAGCTATTTTGTAAAGGAAGTTTGCAAAGGACGGTTGTTTGTTTTACACGACGGTAGTAAAACTTCAGATATTTAAAACTTAAACATTCTGGCATCTAAACAAAAAAAAACAATCCTAACGACCACTAAAAGTGAACAAAAATAAATGAAATATAAAAATCAATCACGTTATACCCTACTTCGATGAAGCTGGCACCACACATAATTGAATGAAACCATCCCTTATCTATTCAATTAATATCACACTAACTTACACGAAAAGGCTGAATTCATCATAATTTTATTGATTATGGTCGTAGAATTTAGAAGCTTTTAGTTTTAATTAACTTTTTAAAAAGGTAAGATCCACAAATATTAATTTTGAATCAAGTCTTGTAAAATTTATTAATCAGTCTGAAAATGTTTCTCATAATAAAAGGGGAACCGCCAGTATTAAGACGCATTAATAAGGTTTTATGAGCAATCCGTAAAACGCCTGAGGGTTAATTAGAGCTTAAATTACACGTGTAGCGTTGTACGCCGCCCCCGCCCCCTACAATACACAATAATTAAGAAACGTCTAGTACATAATAATGCCATCAACCGACACTGATCTAATTCCTCATGAAAGAATATTAAAATAGATAATCGATTTAATTATTGGAATAATTTATTCCAATCGTGGCACAGGAGTACAAGCGTGTGACTGTAAATGCGACAGGTTGTAGGTTTGATTCCCAATCGAGGAAATAAAATATTTAATATTTTTTTGTTCTCCGTTCTGGGTGTCGAGCCAAAACGTGGCGTTGACTTCCGCCACTCAACTCGCAATGACTCTAGAATGCGGTGGAAATTGGGGAGCTGAATCTTAACACTTAAGGCTTCCTCTGCCATGTGGAATATAGTGTAAAGTTTGAAAAAAATATTTATAATTATTTCAAGCACCTAAGGATGTGTTGTTTATAGATGCACCGTGGATAGAATTTACTAAAACATTATTCCTCAAGCTTATTCAAATTGAAAATTTGGAAAGTAGATCTTATGTTCTTTAACTAATTTAAAGAATAGTTTATTAATGATATACATATGTGGAAAATTTATAATAAATTAAATATAAATAATATAATACCAATAAATAATAAAAAAACTATATAAATACTTTAATTGCCGATATGTTAAACGCCTAAGCTCACATATTACATTAAAGACTTGAGTAATTTAATTAATTATTTATTAATACTTCATGATTTTATGAGTACGCTCGTAGGTACAATAAACAACCACTTGATGGAGCTCTTCACACACTTGTAGTCTCAAAATTAATAAAATCACATATTAATTTTATGAGGTCAGCCGTGGCGCAGAGGCAAAGAGTGTGACTGTAAAACCGTTGTGTTTGTGGGTTTGTGGGTTCGACCCCACTCGAGAAGATGAAATATTTATTAAAATTTATATTTCCATTTCTTATTATTTCTGATATCTATAACACAAAACAGTTGTCCTCCCAGCCTAAAGTTAAAAATAAGCAAATAGAAAATAACTTACCTTCTATAATTCTATAAAAGCGAAAGAAACCGAATGTGTTAAATCTAGCGACAATTTTTTATTTTCTTGTTATTGATTTTTTTTTTATATTATTAAATTACAAATAATATTTGTATTTAAATAGCACATCTATATTGTGAACACAATTTATTAAGATTTTAGAAAAAAATGTAAAACTGACGAATGTAACCTAGTAAAACTTACCTCATATGATCCGGAAGATGCATGAAATAAAGAAAGTAACTAAATAATAAAAAAAATCTTACCCATATCGTCTATAAGCGGTGCCATTCTCAGCGTGACGCCTACCAGCAGCAAACAAAGGAAGAGAAGTAAGCACGCTGTCACCATGATTGTGTACCTCGCGCGTCGCGGTAGCTCATCGGGGTCTAACACCTATTAACACCACACGAAATTATTTAAAATTATTAGTTTAAAATATAAAAAGCAACTGCACACGTATGCGCAAATATGAAAGTAGAGCAAACATTGTGTCAAACACTCCGTTCTCCAATTTTGACAAGAATCCGAGATGTTAACATATGTAATACTTAAAAGAAAAAATCTCTTTTTCAAAATTCTTTTTCTTCTACAAAATTCGATAATATTTAAAAACATAAATATATTTCCTCCTCACTTTCCACCGAATTTTAGGGACTTGCGTGTAGATTGGCGAAAATTAAAAATAATAAGATTTTTAGAGTTTAAGAGAAATCCGATATAAGAAGCTAATAGCATATAAATAAATAAAAACAATCATTCCAGCAAATAACATTTGTAGCTTAAAATACTGATAAAATTTTACAAACAAAAACACGAAGTTACAATAGAGACACGCCACGGACTTTTCAGGAAACTTAACGTGGTAAATATTTTTGCAACCCTCCAACAGATGGCGGTATAACATTATTAGCTTAACCCAATAGATGTCGCTAGTAAGCATATTTTAACAAATACTAGCATTTTGTTTAAAAATTCAGTTATACATTGTATTAAATATTCACATGTCTTTACATACTTTGAGTATTTCCACAAACCCCTACTTATACAGAAAATATTTACAAATTTTAAAAAATCATAATTTTATAGTTATAACCCAAAGGTACCTGCGATCAGTTACTTCTAGTATTTAGAAAGTGTCACTTCATCACAGTTGTAAAGCCGCAGAAAAAGCAAATAAATTTAATATGTAACTCACGTATATGTAACTTAACCTTAATTTCTTTCATTAAAACCTTGTCTTCCACATAACAAACAGATGCTGTAGCCACTTTTAATAAAACTTGTTTTGTTAAAACTCACATGTATAACTTTAGCTTGTTCATCGATAGCCGAAACCAGTAAAGTACGGTGTTTTCTAGGCTTGTGGGCGTGTGCGTGCGCATGGCGCCGTCGCTTCCGTCGACGTCGCTCCATTTCTAACTGCTCTGGACTATTTAATTCTTCCCTGAGAAAAACGCAGTAAGCGTTAGAAAATGTAAGCAAAAGCAAGCAATATTTAAATTTCACTGTAAATAGAATATAATGTAAAAAAATGTTTTTATTTCAGAGATATGTTTTGTAGAGACCAGCCCTTAAATAATGCGCCTTTTCGTATAAGAAATATATGTGGAAGTGCGCATTGCTACCGGTAACAGAATTAACAAGAGATACCTAGAATGGCAGGTACTGGCGAGGACGAAGAATGAGATGTCACAGTGAGAATGAAGAAGAACATGATCGGGTGTTTGGGTGCGTCGAGAGAACGAATGACGATAAAATGGAAAAAAGTTATAAGAGATGCAGAGGGAGTCCTCGTTTGACCTTTGAGAATATACAATGGAAGTACGTGTAAAACGGCATGCGCACCTCCAAAGAGCATGTAGTAAGGATTAAAAATATATAATATTCTTTTCTAGAGAATTATACATATTGTGCTCAAAGAATATAAGGCTTTAGATCTAACTATCACAGCAGTAGTAGCTTCTCGTAGTCAGCTTTTCATACCAGAGCCGAGTAAGGAAAATAATGAAACATTATCATAACTCCGATTGGAGATGACGACCTCAAAAAATATTATTTCAAATAACATAACATAACTATGTTATCATAGCTTCACGCTTTATCACTAGCGGGGTAGTCAGACAGAACGGAGCGCCAAACGCTACGGTCTCTACATACCTCTTTCGCCTCGTCCACTGCCATCAACCTCTTCATACATGACATGGGCTTATATTATTTCAAATAATTTTACTTTATTATACCCACCCATGATGCGTGTGTAATTTAAGCTTTTTTTTCTTAGTTTGCCTTTGGATCTCATTCTCACACCAATATGACGGAAGTCGGTCATCAGTGTTACCAACAATTGAGGCCTCTTCTGAAAAGAAAAAATATTTTAATATTACATACATACATTTTTTCTATAATCCATACCTATATTATAAATTTGAACGTAGCTCTGTCTGTCTGTTTGTCTGTCTGTCTGTCTTTTACTCAATCAGGCCCAAACCGCTAATTTAATTGTGATAAAATACTCATACAGAGATATTTAAGGGTCTCGGATATATTGGATATTAAAATACTGATTAATTTGACATGCAATTTATTCCGCCATGTTAATAACAACCGACGTTGCTAAGCAACGATTTGCAAAATTTGTTGTTAGAAAATGTCACCCAAAATGAGGTTGCTTACTTAACGCATCTCTCTATTGAGAACTGAAAATAATTTCATAAATATATTTAATATATATTCGTATAGTTCAAGCGGGCATACGCGCGTTCGGGTCCACTAGTATTAAATAAAAATAAGCTGTAAAAGATTCAAATTATATTTTTATCTATGTATAAAATGTAGTCTACTTAAACAAAGTCCGTCGTAACTCAGTACAGTACTGCGAATAGTAAATATACTGTTACATATATAAAAATGAAGAATGTCATGGTAGTATATGTTCTGTTGGTTGTTTATCTCATAAGGTCTTTTCTAAACCATATACTACATATTTTAAGCACATTAGGGAGCGGACATACGATTTACGTAGATACGTTCTCCTCTTTTACCTACGTCATAATATAATTAAAATATTACAGTTGACGCCATTCGTGGCGCTAGGGCCACAGGTCGTGAGTTCGATTCCCACTCGAGGACATGAAATATTTAAAATTTTCATATCCCTTGCTCATGGCGTTGAGCTCCCCCACTCAACACGATCGTGGCAATGCACCAGAATTCGGCAAAAAATATGGAACGGAAGTATCTTAATGCAAACGGAGTATCTGAACACTAGGATCCAAGTTCCAAGGGTAAGAAAGTCCCATTAATTTTAAGACAATGTTACGGAAAATATGATACCATTAATCCATGCAATTAAAGCAACGCGGCGTTCGTATCTTGGAAAACAATCACACAACATTTCTAATGAAAATTCTTTAGTTATACAATTTTCCAACTTTGAATGTAAGTTTCATGCTGTCATGTAAAATAAATTTTCAATATACTTATACTTGTGTTTTCTTCTTTTAAGCAAATACACTTTTTTTATCGTGGAGCAGCGGCACAAGGGTGTGACTGTAACGCGACGGTAGTGGGTTCGATCCCCACTCGAGGAAGTGAAACATTTATTTACGTTTATATTTCCATTTCTTAGGTTTCCTTTACCTACCCTGCGGGACCCTGTGTGCGGGATACGGCGTGATGCTGAAATTGCTTAACTTTTCTAACAACTTGCGGAGGCAAAGCTGTAGGTATATACATTTCTAGCTGTGGTTAAAAAAGCGACGTCACAGCGAAGCAATTTACTCTATCAGTTGTCTCGGCTTATATGACGAGACCATGACATGAAAAGAGCCGTCATGTTGCAAACCGCGCCCATTTTCAATGGTAGCAAAATTAATACATGGCTTTCAAACTTCATATAAAAGTAATATATGGCTATTAGTTCTTTTGTAAAAATTGTGAATTTCAATATCGAATATAAATTTTAAATATGGTAATGATTAAAAAAATTACTTGGCATGAGGTTTCAATTAAATATACTACTAATACCCAAAATTAAATAAAAGACTTGAGTAATACAACAAAGTAAATATAATAATTTATATTTTATTAATAAATATTACTATAAAGCAGACAAACGTTTCACAGAGTAAAATGTAATATCAATTTTACGTTTCAAAGCTAAACCATCGTCGTAGCCGCCTTTAATGAAAATGTTTGTAATTAGTGTAGAGCGGAGTGGTTAGTTGCTACGTGCTCTACGCTTCGTAAGAGGCGTGAAGCAATTATATTTGTGGCAGCTATTTCTAATAAAAACGATATTTTTTAATATATTCTAGCACAATTTAAATTATATTAATAAAGTTGCTCTTTTAATATAATATTAGAGTGGAATACAGACCATACTAATTTAATTTTATAATAATTTATATAACAAAGGCCAGTCGTGCAAAATGGGGCGTTGAGTAGAGCCAATGCCTCCAGAATTCGGCGGAAAGTGGGGATCGGAGCGTCTTAAGACTAGGTTCCCTCTGCCTATCCTGCTTTGTGCGGGATACAGCTTTATTTTGATTTATTTCTGCAATAGATATTAGATACGCGCCCAATATTGTACAAATTCAGATGGAAAGACAATCTTTTAAAAAACAAATATTAATACTAGCTGAACCTACTGAACTGAACTCGCATCACCTCTCACCAACACAAAAGTTATAGCAGTTTTATGGCCTTCTATATAATGGAACAGGTGTTATCGTCAGTATTTCTAAAGATTTATATGAACTCGTATATCTTGTAGAATAGAATATGTTTGCATCAAGCCTTAGCTTCGGAGCAAATCCATTTATAATAACAATTTATAACTTCATATTCCCTTTAATAAGCAAGGAGAAATTTATATAAAACGTAATATGTAATATATATTTTTCTATATTTTCACACCTTTAGTGGATTTATGATGGAGGATTATTTAACCACGCGAAGCCACAGACAAAAGGTAATATTACGACAAAGGTTACAAACGATATTTTATTCCTTTTATAATCTAGTGTTAGCGTACTCGTGTAAAAATGGGTAGATTTAGGTGAAAAAGAGTTTCAAAGCAGTGGAATTGTATCAAACGGGGATAATTACTTGTAGGCGATAGCCCTGTTTGAAAGGTATCTAGTGTATAGTATTGTTATTGAGTGATACATGTCACTTATTGTAATTACGTGGAACCTCTGTCCGAGTACGTTGGAAACATATAGACGGTAAGTGTCTTATCGAGTTTTTTTAAAAAAACACTAACCGTTTTCGATTTCTAACACTAGTTTTAAAAATCTCACCGTCGGAAACATGGCTTCTTAATAACAACAGGAGTGGGTGGGTCCGCGCGCGCCGCCTCGCCTGCTCGGCGTGCAGAGCACGCGCCTTGCGCTCTACCAGCGCCACCAGGACGGCCTCCAGCCGCACTGCCCCCGACTCCTCCGTGCATACCGCTTTGTCGACCGTCTGGAAAATTATTATTAAATTTGTTTAATATATACAATTTATTATGTATAGTGCCTGAAGTTCGATCCTGGGGGAAGGAATTTTTAAATTTCCTACTCTGGTAAACGAACTGTGGCGTTGAAAGCCGCCATTTACCATATAATGTTTCAAATTCAGGCGAATAATGGAGAAGAAGTGCCTTGACACTCAGTTCTCTGCCTACCAGGGTAGGCAGGGCAGGCGTTATAGATATTTTAATTTACAAACTGGCTTATTCCATCTGAGTGTACTTTACAAGAAACGCTATTGATACAAAATTGGCCTGAAAAATATCAATGATTTCGGAGTTACATAGAGTAAAAAGTTATTATTTCAGATTACATAGTATAAAAGGACTTATTCACTTTAGTACTCCATCAACAATAAATTTGAAATCAATGAGAAAAGCATTAGCAATAGAATTACTTCCTGTCATGTTAATTTCCCGTCATATTCCCGATATATTTACAATTATTTTATTGTATATATTTAAATGTATGATATTTCTTTCAATATGATTTCAATAAAATAACATTATTTCAAATATTAAGCTGTGGAAATATTACATCGCTACGTTTTATCTAATTAAAAGTTGAAAATGGGTTTCGCAAATTGACGTGCATTTATTTTTGATCTGCTTGTGAGTTTACTACAAATAAGTTTACAAATATCTTAGTTCTTCCTTCTCGGCTCTACGCTGTATCCCGCACATAACAAGGTAGGCAGAAGGAATCTAGAAACCTAGAGTTGAAATAGTCCGTTCCCATTAAGACACTTCCTTTTTCCACTTTCCTTTGTATTCATGGCGCGTTGAGTGGCGGAACTTAACGCCGCACTTTGTCGCGTTACCAGAGCGAGGAAATGAAAATGTTAAATATTTTCTTTCTTCGACTTCCGTCAAAAAAGAAACGATCTCTATATCTGTCGCGTTAACGACTTACCTCTCTACAGGTGCATCTTATTTATAAATATTAATATAACAATAAAGTTAAATTATACAAAGAAAAATAAAAAATAAAAGAAAATAAAAATAATAGATAAAATCCAAATTATTTTGCTTAAACGTTGCGATCTCATTTTTTCCCAAGTTTACGATTAATGTATTCTAATGATACGCCGAAATCTCAAGGAAAGGGAGCGATGAATTCGCCAATCTTTGCTCTGATAAAATATTTATGCTCCCGTTGTTTTTCTGCAAGATATACCTTCACTTTTATAGCGAAAACCAAACTTATGTATTGGTACAAAGAAGATGTGGCATACAAAGAAAAATACGTTTTTTAAAGAAGTTAAAATCTTTTTTATGTCGAATATAAAATTTAGTTTATTAAGCCCAAATTGTGTTTAAAACACGAACGGTGAGAAAATGGACATATTATTCTGATATGTAATAACTAATAATCGCGGACAAACATACATACATGCGGGTCAAATTGGGGGCCTACATTTTTGAAATTGGTTAAAATACCAAACGTCTTCCTAAATATAACAACTACTTCTCTGAAAACTGCATCAAAATCGGTTCATCCAAAGAGATAATCGCGGACAAACATACGGACATACATACGGCGAAATTTCATACCAGCGTATCAAATCCTTCTTTTTTTGAAGTTGGTTATTATTAAACTGAACTGTTTAAAATCAATGGCCACAATGACAACAGCAGGAACACTACAATGATTGATGTTTTATTTCTTTTTTCATACTATTGAAAATATCATACCTAAAACTATATTGCTATAAACTAGGTCTACGTGAATAAATCCACAGAAATTTGCAGTTTTTATTTATATTTGTAAATATATTACTTGAGGCCATGGTGCAAGAGTGCGTGGGTATAGACATGAAGGTTAAACGTTCAATATCCACTCGGAGAAAAGAAATATTTTATATTTTTATTTTCTCGCTCTGGTATCGAGATAAAACGCGGCGGTGAGTTCCGCAACTCTACGCGCAATTTTTCGAAGATTCGTTGGAGAGTGGAGAACGGTAGTGTCTTAATGGGAACGGTGTCTCTTAGCACTTAGTTAGCAGATACCCCTACCCACTTGTTCTTTTAATTCATTTTAAATTAAGATGCAACACTGTTTCTATAAATGTTAATAACAATAGAAATAAAACGACATATCATATTTTGCTTCTCATCGCATCGCACTTAATACACAAAATAAATATTCCGATATTTCAATTTTATATAGAAAAAGAAACAAATACATTTTAAAAAAATATCATATTTATCGATTGTCGATAATACAGCCTTTGTAATATAGATCGCACAATACCTCCGCTCTCGTTACTACTATTTCGATTACGACAACTATCACAGGCGTTATATCGATTGATCGTTTGGTTTTTCACATTATTTTTTAAGCCTAACAATAGTAGCAACGTACTCGGCGTTGTTAATGTTTGTACAAGCCTATGTATACATACGTAACTACATATATTACTATATTTTCCTTTTATGATATTACTATCAATAAGAATACATTATAACGTTAGTTTTTAAGTAGTAGGTACATATCCAAGGCCTTGACTTGATACAGACGAATATTTATCGCAAGGTTTTTTTGCAGCTTCAGGCTTTATTATATAAAGGATATGCAGAGGGTGCCTAGTGCTAAAACCGTTCCCCACTTTTCTCCTAATTCTAAAAGCATTGCATGCTGAACTTTTCCCCTTGTACCACGACTGGCTTCTAAATAAGTTATCAACATTTGTCCGTATGTGAATCGAACTCGTAACCATCGTGTATTTTCAGAACGTCATTAACTGAACCTTATATATAAAATATTACTTTACTTTTGTTTCCTTTCCTCACATAAATAACAAAATCGACGCTGGCTCAACAAATTCTTTTGACAGGTAGAACCAATGTGGCTGACCGACATTCAATCGGTCGAGTTTTATTAGGTCAAAGCGAAGCAAATGGAATTTTCTATTTTAATTTATAAAATATATTTATGTAATAATAATACTATCATACTTAATGACTTTAAACAAATAATTTACAAACAAATAATTAACAAAAGTCGAATTATAAATTTCGTAAATAAATAAATCTTGTGGGATCTTTGAAAATGAAGAACGGAGTGTCTTAACACTTACCCGTTAAGTTACTGTGTGCAAAATACAGCGTGAATTAAATCTCATTACAAATTTAATTTCGTAGTTTATCCACAAACAAAAGATTCATTGGTTTATTTCAAAGCGCAGTCATCGACACTACATTCTAAATGAGCTGGCAATCTTTTTTTCTGAATGTAATGGGGTGAACTGAAGTGGAAGATTAAAAAATGAATAAAATATTACCCTTGATGCAGTAGACTAAGCATATTGCATAAAACTCGACTGGAGTTAACATGAGGATTATGGCCGAAACTTTTATTACGAGATTGCTTTTATAAGATTTGTTAATATTTAAGAGCGTTACTTATTTTTGCTGTTTCTACCAGTATATCTGAATAAAGTATTTATATATATTTTTTCAAAGTTCGCATATGTATATATTTAAAAGTTAGTAAATGTAAACTTTACAGTTCTATTAAAATTCAAGTAAATGCCAATTCTCTAGATCTTATTTACTGTGTCGTATTGTGAGAATGTAAATTTATTTCTTTTTCACAAAAATCCGATAAGTTCATTAAATTTGGTAAAGATTTAAACCTGATCTTCATAGTACACATTCATATAACTAGCAGTAGGTTATAACTACTTCTATACCGTATACGTGTAATAAGGGCAGAATAATAAAACACTAAAATGTAGAAAAACCTGTTATAAATAAAAAAAAATTGCGAAAGTAGTTGCTTAAACAACTTTAGATCATTATAAATCCTAAACTATTACCTAAAATGAAAAATAATAAAAGAAATCTTACATCGGTCGACTGCTGGCGCATGGTGAGCGCGCGGCCGGCCCATGAAGCCGGTCATCGCTTCACACCTACCGCTACCGCGCCCCACATTTCGCCTGAGAAAAAAAACTTTTTTAAGATACACAGTTATTGTTTTAAGTTTTTAATTCCAGTTGAAAAGTAATATCATCCAAAACTTTATTTTTATATATTTATATATTTCTTAAAATTTATTTATTACATTTTATAAAATAAAAGTAGTACATGGTAAAAATAATTTAAATTATTCATATTTATATGAATATATTTGTACATTTTTTAATCTGTGGTACATTACATTACACGTGAATGCGACGTTTGGTCAGCTCATGTAATTTTTTTACATAACAAATGACAATTTTTATCCATATGTTATCAAATTATATACAAATATATATATGTTTTATTCGTTAACCTCGCTAGCTTAATTATTTATAATATATTTTTGTATATTTAGTTCATATATTTTGTAAAAGTTATCTTAAAATTAAATATAAATATAAGTATTATACGTCATTACTTCATAAGATAAAATAATTGTAAAAATAAAATGTTCTGGTAGATAGAAATTTATGAATTTTATGAAAAATAAAATTACTTATAAGTGGATGCCTGGAGCGGTTATTATGAACTTGATGAAAAATATTACTTTACTTTATTATAAAGAATGCTTTTTCCTTTCTGTAACGCACAAAGCCAATATGGAATTTAAGTAATCACGTGGAAACCTTTCTCTAATATATTTTCTACCAACATTTTTATAAATTCCTACATGAAAGCAGCTCAACTTCATTCATATACTCCACTTTTATTGATGTAAAGATTTATTCCTGCTATTATATTCACACGATATCCTGTAATATAGGTAATAGGTGTGCCTAGTTCTATCCTGTGCATAGTAATATTATACAAATATTATTAATTGGAATGATTTAATATAATTTTTACATTTTAAAGTATATTCTACACTTTACTACTTGAAAGAAAAATACTTTTTAGAAAACACGTTAAGAATTGAACTTAAAAACCGTCCCAGAGGCGCAGGTTCAAATCCCGCTACGTCCAATTTTTATATGTTTTCTAAAAAGTATGATTTAATAAATTATGTTATACCAAACAATATCCTATCAACAGGCTTGCCAACCTATAGACAATAAGTATATACTTAGATACAACTCACCATAGATAAACGTTTACTATGTTAGTTAATATCGTCTACCAATAAAGGGATTCACTCGATTTAACCACAAGCTCTGTGAATATTACAAACCTAATATTAGCACATAGCTGTACTAACGGCTATTTGAAATGTTATTATTGTTTTACATTGTGATAGTTAAGTTTCAAAATATTAATAATTGAATTATTTATTATTTATTATATTAATAAGCTTATTACTATAGCCTATTATTTATTATTTATAAAAAAAATTCTTATCAATTAAAGAAATCGATTTATTTATTAATTCAGTTTATATGGCACACTTTCATATTTGAAAATTGAACTATCGATTATGCAAGTGATCTTCTCAACAAAGTGAAAATTAGGTCATATTAAACATAACATACACTTATATATAATAATTGCATATCAATACTGTCAATGCTGTTCATTAATTAAAGTGCAAAATACACTTCCGCTGACTATTTAATTTGCATATAGTGGCTTTTGTTTTAAAAATATATTTGCATATTTTTATATGCAAAATTAATAGTGTCACTTCATTCTTAGTTTACAGTATTAATCAAATGATATTACTTTTTCCTTCTTTTTTTATTGAAATATAGGATTTGTAATTTATACAGGATGGAATCGTCAGCGCTTCTTTAACGGGAGCAGAATATAGAATAAAATATTTCAAACTTATACCTAAAAAATAATCAAAATTCGTCTGCAGTTAAGACGTAGAATTTTTTTTCTTTTACGATTTTTATCCGTTATTTATTACGTGTGAACGTTACTACAAAAATACTACTAAACGTGGCCGATTTGCCACTTTCATTTTTAAAAAACATTCCAAAACGAGAAAGAACCTAGTGTGGCTTCCTAGAATATAAGCTAAAAATATATAAAATATGCTCTAAAAGCTTCACGCTGTCTCCTGCGTGTGCGTGTTGAGGGGTGGAACTTAACGCCGCTCTTTGCCTCGTTACCCGAGATTTCATTTCCTTGAAAGGCACTCAAACCCACACCCACCAACGATCTGTCCTTTTAAAAGTTTTACTTATGCGCCACGACTGGCCCAATTCTATTTATTTAAAAATAAGCATATAAATAAAGACGTTAGTATAGATTGCGAAACGATAAAACTTCTCTAAGTACGTACTTGAAAAACTGATTAATAAGATAAACGACCCTTCAACACCGATCTCAGATCGGGTGCTAATGGGAATTTTATTTCTTTTTATTGATACTATTACTTAAAGTTTTTAGGTCAGCATTTGCTATGATTTTGGAAAATATATACAAATTAAAAAAAGATTAATATTAGTTTAATTCTTTTTTTTTTCTCGTTTATGTGAATCCTATTGTAGGTCCAGGTCACTTTCGAGTTAAAGTTTATAAATAAGACGTATATGTATGTAACTGCGATTTATTTAGACAAATTACAGCGTTGAAATCCGCCTTCCACGCGCAATTTAATGAAGCAGAGAGATATTTCATTCGAGTCCCTTGCCAACAACGCAAATGGGAAAAAATAAATGGAAGATACTTTATAAAATAAAAAAAAGGAAATTTTTATTACCTAAGGTAAAATTAACTTTTTAGAGTTTCGTACCTCAAAAAAACCGAAACTGTTATAGGATCACTTTAATACTCGTCTGTCTATCAATACCATATATCTCGTGAAGATATCAAGCTGCAATTAATAGCCAAAATTCAGGTTTAAGGTCCTCTGTAGCACATAAAAAACCCGTTGACCTACACTTATAAAATTTGGCACGAAGTGAGTACTTACAGTACGAAAAAAGAAAAAATCCTAAAAGTGAAATTTTTACATATTTCATAGAAAACAAATATTACAGACCTTATAATTATATATAATTTCATTAAAAAATGTGTGAAAACCTGTCGGATTCGTAATTTTTTTGTAAATACGCATACAAAACATACTAAAAACATGAATATTTATTCAAATTCCAATAGCTATTTCCAATTCAAGCCGTAAAGATTTTGTCAATTCGTTCGTAGAGGAGTGCATATAAAAGTGCTTTCGATATGCGCTACGTGCTACGAGCTTTTCACGGTGCGCTGCTACGAACTATAAATAATGTATCAAACAACGTAGAATCAACGCAACGCCGTATCGCATATCATGCTTGCCATTGACTGGAAAATGTCACGCTTTTTAAAAAAACAAATATATTTGCCATACTTTTAGCTATATTTAGGTATTTAAGCTATTAATGAGCATAAGGCCGCAGGTTTACAAGGCCCGGCGTTGGGTTCCGCCACTTAACGCAATGCCTCGAAACTGTGAAGCGAAATGCCTTAACACTGAAGCTGTTTTATATATAAGCTATTAAATTTAGCTATTTATATAAGAAATCATTTTTGTTACCCTTTTTCTGTATATTTTAAGAAAAATATCTACTTTAATTAATTTTTAATGCAAACTTCAAATAAATTACAAAATAAATGTTTCAAAGACGATACTCAAATTATTATTAGACCGTACATTATTACAAAATACCAAAAGTCAAAGTCGTTTCAAGTATAACTGGTGACCGTGTTACCAATTAACCAGTTGGAGTTAATAGACGTAAGTAGGCCATGGACCTTCAAATACGCTGAATTAGTCAAACGGCAAAGGGTACACAATCATTATTTAGTAAATCTTGATATAATATATGAGGCCAATCGTGACGCAGGAGCAGAAATTTGTGACGTGACTGGTTGTGGGTTCGATCCCCACTTCAGGAAATTAAATATTAACAATAGTTTTCTCGGTTCTGGTGTCGAGGCAAAAGGCGGCGTTGAGTTCCGCCCCTAAGGACGCAATGTCTAGAGAATTCGGCGGAAAATAGGGAACGGAGTGTCTTATCACTAGGTCCCCTCTGCCCCGTAAAGCTATTTATAAATCTTGATACAAAATTCTAATTATAAACAGCGCGACGCGGCGTTTAGAAACAATTTGTAATACTTAAAACGTACCTTGTTTTCGCCGCATTGCAGTTGCTTTACGATTTTGCGGTTTTATACAATATGCAAACACGAGGCCTACTCTCTGACCAATCCTCACGAGAGATTCATTTGCATAGAAATCCGTATAAACTGCTAACCGCGCCGTAAAAGGCCCAAATGTTCCGCATAAATTAAATTTTATTTTATTTAACATTAACCTTAAGCATTCGTTTTTCAGTTTTTCATAATAAAAAACAAGAAATAGAAGGACAGGTTCACTTTACTGCTCTTCAGCATTAGGATTATGTAAGTAGGGTGGATAAAAAAAATAGAAAAGCCTCACAAAACGTGGTTTCAATATAAATTAATATAGTAAACAAAAATTTGCGTAACTCCGTGAACTCCGTCCAAGCGTTTGAAAGATTTTTATATTACGTTTGAGAATTTTTACCCGCTTAAGTACAGAATGTTGGCCGATATATGTATGTATGGGCACGAGTACTTACTGTTAAGCTTTTATATATATACGAAAATATTTCTATTATTCCGTAATTGGTTGGTTTGGTTATTCGTAAAATATTTGACTCTTACGGATCGTGTGGATTGTATAGGTAAACGTCAAATAAGTATTTGTTGAAGCAATGCTTAAAATGTTATGGTCAAAGTTCTACATATTTCTAAGGCTATAAGAATAATTTATATATAATTATATATAATTCTTCGCTCTGGTGTCGAGGCAAAAGGCGGCGTTGATTTTTGCCACTCAACACGCAATGCCTCCAGAATTCGGCAGAAAGTGGGGAAAGTGGGCAGTGTCTTAACACGAAGTTCCCTCTGCCTATCCTGCTGTGGGATACGGGATACAGCGTGAAGCTGATATAATTTATTATCGTCAGGTATTTACTAATAATTTAATGGTAGATAAATTATTTTAAAACTTTAAAAATCATTAACCTCTTGAGATTTTGTTTTCTAGTTTCAGATATAAAATACTTGTATTGCACTGAAGTATTTGTAGGTTTTTAATTTCAAAATCAATCTGGTCTCAGTTCAAATAAACAAGACACTTGTTTTTAATAAACGTAAATGTGTTGTTATTTTCCTTTATGTTACGACAGTTTTTGTGGAAAGCCAAAGTAAGAAATATAAAAGTTTCTATTACAACGAAAACTTTTGTAGTGTTGTTGTGATTCGTTAATTTTACTACAGAATTATACAGTGATTGCCTAAAACTATTATTTAAATTATAAATTATTTGCTTTTCATGAAATAAGTTATTATTTTGATTGTCACTTATTTGTCTATTATTAATTTGACGAATTAAAATCGATTGTACCGGAAATAATCAAATGTGCATTAAAAATGTATGGTATGGTTTTTTAATTATGTTAAAAATGTAAACGTTTTATATTATATTGACGTTTAAATTAGCTGTCGATCGTTCTTGTGGTGACCGCGCTAGTGGAAAATTCCAAAAATTGTGTGGTATATACTCGTATTTCGATATCTAATTTGAAATTTGGCGCGAAAGCTGAAGTTTTTTAGTATAGTGTTAGAAATCGGAAGCGGTTAGCGTTTTTAAAAATAACACGATAAAAATACATACCGCCTATATGTTTTTAACGTACTCGGACAGAGGTTCCACGTAATTACAATAAGTGACATGTATCACTCAATAACAACACTACACACTAGATACCTTCCAATCACGGCTTCCGCCTACAAGCAACTGTGTTCGTTTGACACAATACCACTGTTTTTATTGTCTTTTTCACCTAAATTTACTCACTTTTACACGAATACGCTACAAGAATAGTATAATATTCAAATCGAGTTGCGACAATAATTAAATTTTCCAATAATTATAATTTTATTATGCAATAAAAGCATGTTATCTTTTGTCTACACGTATTCTTTTGTTTCGGCTTTGCTACTTAACCCAATAATAACTATAAATACGTCTCACGGTTACCCAGTATACACTTAAAAACATTGACTGCCGCTATATGCATATATTCATTTATTCTTTAAATAAGATTTGACTTTTATGATTGACGAAAAATTGAGTGAAAAATTATAGAAGTTTCATAGAAGAAAACCATTACAAACTTATATTTGTAGTTAATTTATTGCGGAACCTTCGGTGGGCGAGTCCGACTCGCACTTAACTGATTCTTTTTCTAATTTATTAGTGTGTGTGTTGAAGTGTGAATTGAATTGTATTAAAGAAACATAACACTTTATCTAAGCTTCATTTTGTATAAAGGAGAAATCACTTTACACTTCTGTGAAATTAAAATACGAGCGCAAAGTTGAAGGTTCATAAGCGATGTGTGGGCGCTTGTGTGTGACACATGCTGATTGTTTCTTTTATACTCTGTAAAAGTGTCGAGCTCGGAACCGGGGAAAATTCCGCTTGATGCTTTAAAATAATGGCTGAATATTTTTTAACTACAAACTATAGTCAATATCAATTACCATATACATGTATACATACATTTATATTGGTACTAGCGGTCCCCGAGCGGCTTCGCCTGCTTGAACTATAGTAATATTTATTTAATATTATTTATGTGTATTTAGAGAATTGGTTATTTATTTCAGTATGCTTATCTTGATACATATTATAATTTATTAAGTGTATTACACACTAAATAAATCATAGTCGTTTTTTTACTCGCGTAATTTAACGTATATAATAAAAAAAAGTTTAATAATTATAATCTAACTAGATAGAATATCCGAAACAAAAGTAACTAGTATGTTGCTCCACAGCCACCTCTATCTTTCAATGAAATTCCCATTAAAATCTGTTCAGCTATCCGGAGATTAGCCCGGATAAGTCCGAAAACTATAATATATTGTCTATGTTTTAGTATCGTATTTTTGTCACTTGAAAAAAAAAACAAGGTTATTTTGAAATCACAGACAGTCACTTTTATTTTATTTATATATATGTAAAGATATAATAACCTTTAAAAAATATGAGCCATACAAATAGAAATAATTGGATTATTTAAGCATTTGTAATAAACTTAAATTCAGTTCTAAATGCGAAAAATATACCAAGTCGTAGAAATATTACCTCTGTGGAACTTAAATCGCGTTAAACTTTAATTGATATTGATTTTTCATGTTAGACGGCTGGGTACTCACTGTTTAATTTTAGTAGATAAAATAAAACTGTAAAAGTATTTAATTATCTCCTCTTTGTCATAATAGCACTGTATAATATTTTTATGTCTTAATTATAACATAGTTTATGATTCTGTATTTTAATAATGTTAAATAAATATTATTGTCTTTCCTTATTTTTTTTTGATAATTTCATATTAAGTAAACCTAATTTATAAGCAACTTAAAAATGACACAAATAATTTATATATGCCTTATACAAATATTTATATAACTGCAATATTTTATATTTTATCAAAAACTTCGCTTGGAAAGCTTTATGAAAGCTTGCACCAATTTTGATATCTGAAATCGTAGATATAACACAGCGTGTGGCACCGTGTTGGCACAGTCCACCTCCGAGAGTAAAATACGAGTATCGCCGCAATACATTTAAAATTTTCCACTGCGCTTTTTTTAGTAAAGTAAAAGTTTATGAATCACTTTTTAACCTATTGAAAAATAAATAGTTATAAATCACCTTCTATAATAACTCTTATTTTATGGATATTTAGTATTTAGATGTCACTACGTATCATCCATCCCTTTTTGATGTAGGTACAGAGAGTAGATACTGCTATCTTTTTTCTTATTTCATGTTAATTTATAACAAAAATAGTTATATAATTTATAATTAAAATATTAAATTCAACTGCAAGAATGACACAATTATGCTTAAAATTGGCTATTCGCAATTGTAATCAATTTAACGACATGGGACACCACGGCAACGTCGCACCAAACAATATACATTACCAAGTATTTATAAATTACATAAATAAAAAAATATATATTTTAGAAACATTTTATAAGTAAAAATCACAAATATTAAATGTCGCATACAGGTAATTGAATCGGATGACAGTGTCGTTACCAAGAATTACAGTCTGAACTACGTAGCGCGCCATAAAAGCTGTAAGGAGGGTCATAAACAAATTTGTCAAGACGACAATAATACTGGTTCAGACGGAATCCACACGTATTATTGACGGGTTTCTTGTACATAACAATATTTAATAATGATTTTTTTCACGCTGCTTCCCGCACACATCAGGATTCGTGGAGGGAACCCAGTATCAAGGCTCTTCATTCCCCATTTTCCGCCGAATTTATCGAGGGTTTTGCCTTGGTGCCAGAGCTAAGAAATTAAAATATTAACATATAATAATTAATTCCCTTGAGTGGGAATCAAACCCACACAACCGTCGTGTTACAGTCACATCCCTTATATAGCAGGCTCCACTTTCTGCTATAAATGCAGACATGGAGTGGTGGAAGTCACTCAATGCGTAATGATAAGTCTTTTGTCTTGTCAGAGAAAAATGAAAGTGATTTATTTAATAGACTAGGGATCGAAGCTATAACCTTCACCCCTCTGTGCCAAGATGGCCGCCTATACTATATTATACTATTATTATATACTATTAATATCATCAGAAATATATATTCGAGTAGGTATAATAAAAAGGAATATAAGCTTCAAATTACCATCCTAAAACAAAATTGAATTTTACCCAATAAAAGGTACACCCAATTTTCTTATCACATTTGATTAAATCTCACCGGGTTTCGGTTATGCTTTCAAATTTCAATATTATATAAGTACCTAGATCAATATAAGTCTTAAATTTTTTACAGAACTTTTACATTTATAAGTTTGTAATTATTTATTAACCTCAAATTTGAATCCTTTTGAGGGAAATTCATATTATTATAACATAGATCTATTTCACTATTACTTACTAGTGTATGTTATTTAATTTTGATAATTGCGAAAAGTAGAGAACTAAGTGATTCTTTTCTCTTTGTCTAACCGACAGATAGAGATTGTAAAGCTAAAAATTTAAACAGTGCTACGCTAGAATCAGCGATACCCTTTATATTATTCGCTGGAAAAAGAGCATAATATATGAATCGTAGGAATTGATACTATAGCGTCTGATTGTCGATGTGGTGAATTTTGATTATTGTGATGTCGTTAGTGAAACTCGCATGGTTAGGAAGAATTGATTGACATAAGAATAATCTAAATCTGACTATAGACTAATGAAAACTTTATACTCATTTGCGTCACGCAGTCGGGTAAAAAAATAATTAAAAATATCCTTCTCTCTCTCTCCTTTTATCTAAAGTACATGGCACTGTTAAAAATACATTTAGAATACATTAAAGCATGGTAAATATTCATGGGATTCATGGGAATTCAACGTCAATATATCATCCAAGGTTAATGACAGTACGTAGACCAAATGAAAAGCCATACCGTGAATATAGCAATACTTGATTTATTTCCGCCGTTTATCTCATGAAGCTTAATGTAATTATAATTAAGCATGTATTACTTAATATGTACTTAACATGTATTACAAAAACAAATATACAAAATAACATTTACAAATACCTAAAAAAACGAACTAATACGATATATTTCATATTACAACTTACAGATACGCCAGATTCCATTTTATTGAATGTGTATTTGCCCAGGATTATTGATGGGACTAATATACCGATATACGAGTATATGACAACACACTGGATTCCCCGGAGATATGTTCCGTTCGCCTCGAAACTCGGCCACACGGCCGGAAGTTAAGTCGAATGCTGATACAACACTTGTATATTCGCTCGTAGTACTCGTAGCGACTGCACTCGTAGCGTTTGCTACGCCCGAAAGAAAAACGGCAAAACTTAGTTGCCACTTAGATTATGACTGTTTGAACTTGTGATTTAATTGCTTTGAATTATTGTTATATTTTTAATAACCAAAATATATTTAAAACTTTATAATTATAGTTAAAGTTTCTTTATTATATCCGTTTCCCTATAAAATTAATAAACCTTAATATAAGTGGTTAGAAGCAGCTTAAAAATATTTATATTATATATTAATTAATATGTTATATAAATTTGGATTATGAAACAAGAATTGTCTTGTTTACTACGAACTATGCTCATACATTCATTACTATTATATGTATGCGACCCAGATTTTCAAAAATTTTAATTAACATAACAGGAGCGTTTTCAAACAATTTTTTTTTAGTATAATAAAATATTTTTAACATTTTTTACATACCTTGAGCTACATTATAATACTTAATATCTATATATATAAAAGGACTTGTCCTCACTGACTGAGGTAAGACGCACGCACAGCCGTAACCGCTGTGCGTAGAAACGTAAAATTTGGACAAAAGTTTATTTTCGTAATCTGGACATCCACTAAGAAGGGATTTTGAAAAATTTTAACCCTAAAGGGGTGAAATAGGGGTTCAAAGTTTGTATGGAAAAAAAATTAAATCGGCACCGATTCTTATAAAATTTGAAATTCAGACTCTTAAAAGTATTTAATTGAACACATGTTTCATGGTTTTCTAGAATTCTTCCCCTAAGGGTGCAAATAAGGGGTTGAAAGTTTGTATGGAAAAATTCTTAAATCGCTACTGATTTTTATAAAATTTGAAATTTAGACTCTTAAAAATATTTAGTTGAGTATGTGTTTCATGGTTTTCTAGAATTCACCCCCTAAGGATGCAAATAAGGGGTTGAAAGTTTGTATGGAAAAATCTTCAAATCGCTACCGATTTTTATAAAATTTGAAATTTAGACTCTTAAAAATATTTCATTGAACACATGTTTCATGGTTTATTAGAATTCACCCCTAAATAAGCTAGCGAAGCTGCGCGCGTCCGCTAGTTTATTATAAATTCAAAATCATTTTTATAATAAGAATGACGAACGGTGGGATACGGATTAAAAGTGATTTTTCCAAAGCAAAAAAAATATTAATATATAAGCAATAAATCCCCTAATCTCCTATTTTGATAAGTAAAATTGGGATGCCATCAACAAAAATAAATCAATGAAGTTTAACCAACGTAAGATAGTAATTTAGAGTATTCCGTGAACTAAAGCTTAATGAATATATTTTTTTACATTTTTCTGGAGGGAGTTCCCACTTTTCGCCGAACTCTAGAGGCATTGCGTGTTAAGTGGTGGAATCTCGTTACTAGAGCGAGGAAATGATAATATTAGATATTTTATTTAATCGAGTAGGAATCGAACCCAACACCTGCTGCGTTTACAGTCACACACTTGTGTCCTTACGCCACAACTGGCCTCTGAATGTTATTTATAAGCATATAAATCAAGTCCTAAGGCATTATTTAAGCAGGAATATTAAATATGCAATATTTAATACATATTACTTGTGTCTCACAAAAGCCATTGTGATACTAATCTTCCCTCACACATTCATCCCACTCTGCGTTTGCATCGCTTTGTATTCCATAAAAGATATAAGAACTCTTGAAATAAAATTGATGAGGATTTACAGTTCCATTTATCTTGTTAGATGTCTTTTTCGTCTTAATGCCGCGTGTAGTACATAATCCTACATTTCATTTAATATATTTTAAGCTAGATATTTGAAATTTTTAACGTCTTAAAAAGGAATAAATACATAAAGGGTTAAATAAAAAAAACAGAATACACAAAATACATAGAGGAGAGTTTATAAAAAAGATAGATAAATAACATTAGATAGTCTAAGCTACAAGTGTACACACAAACATTTGCATTGCAAATTTATAAATGGTATTACACTTGTCGATGACCATCACGTGTTCCATTTGTACACTTTTGTTTTTAGATGGCAAAATTATTTAAAAAAACCGGCCAAGTGTGAGTCTATATAATTTAATTGAAGTTTTTAGAAGAATTCTAATTTATTTGAAGATGAGGAACGGAGAGTCTCAACACTACGTTCCCGCTGCCTATCCTGCTGCGGGCGGGATACAGCGTGAAGCTGTTTAGATTAGATTATTAAATAACTTTACGTATCTGTAACATCAAGCAAATATTGGTAAATATCTGTAAATAACACTTACATCACAAACGGAGCCGTCGTAAATCGATATGAAATTGCTAGGGCTAATGATCTATACGTTTATGACTGGCAGGTTTATTGTTGCTGGTACAGAGTGGATATAAATCGCTATAAGTAAACAGACAAGCAAGGTTAACTTCCATCAATATTTTATATTACAAACTAGTGGACCCGAACGCGACTACGCCCGCTTGAACTATACGAATATTTATTAAATATATTTATGAAATTATTTACAGTTTTCAATAGACAGATGCGTTAAGCAAGCTCATTGTGGGTGACGTTTTCTAACAAAAAACTTTGCAAATCGTTGTTTAGCAACGGTTGTTATTAACATGGCGGAATAAATTGCATGTCAAATTAATAAATATTTTAATATATTAGTATATAACGAAAATATTACATATATAAGAAAAAAAAAGTGTCCTACGTTCATCCCGAGGCCCTCAAGTATCTCTATATGAGTATTTTATCGCAATTAAATTAGCGGTTTGGCCCCGATTGCGTAAAAGACAGACAGACAGACAGAGTTACTTTCGAATTTATAATATAGATATGGATAGATTTAAATAGAAAGAATAAACGCTGCGTCTTTAAATATTAAGGTTTGTAGATATAAATATTTCTTGTTTTAGCGATAGGAATCCGAAAAGAAACGGACGTTTGCCGTCCTGAAATTCTAAATATGTTTTTCCCGATCACTGCCTTTATGGTAATAAGTTATTTATATGTACATAATATGTATTTACTTAACTCAGTAACTGAATTATATATTATCTTTTCTGCTTTAATCATAACAGTAAAAGGAACTTGTATTTCTTTTCTTTAGTATTTTTTTGTTTATAGATAAAAATGTTTAAAACACTTAGTTTGACAAATTCAAAATAATATTTTTAACAAGCTTTTACTTAATTACCCGAGTTAGTTATATATTGTTCTGTTAGTATGTGTGAAATCTTGCAGCTCAATTTTGACCACCGTTTAAGTTCCGATTAAGCTTTTATTTTGATGACAATGAAAATACATATAATTAATATTAGTATAGTTTTTTTTAGATTATTATTTTCATTAAAAGTATATATTTTTATAAACAAGTTGCACTAAATTTAAAATAATAGTTTTTTAAAATTTCGGAAGCTTGTACCTCGCAAGATATTGAATAGATTTAAATCGTACATAGATATATATGCTACCAAAAGATAACCGTAAAGAAAGAACATATGCTTTCTATATAACAATACTTTCTTATAATAATAATATTTTCTTCATAATTTAACGAAAATAAAAATGTTTCAAAAAGAACAACAGGTTTTCTTCAAAGTAGGTAATGTTATAGCCATCAGGAGACACATTATAGGAAGTGTCCTCTTCTAACTGCCCTATAGTTACGCTTTACCCGAGTTTACTTTGAAGGGGACAGAATTCATTGAAGTTTTGAAACACATTCACTCGCTGCCAAAATAAAACGTTTAAAACTCCAACGAGGTTCTCATTGCGACAGCATTAATTATTTTGAAAGCTACTTACGTGCCTTACCTACGTCTTTGTAGGAAAATTTATACATTTTAGAAAAATTTGGTACCTAAATCTTAAATCTGATAGAAGTAAAAATCAAAATCAGCTTCACGCTGTATCCCGCACACAGCAGTGTAGGCAGAGGGAACCTGAACCTGAACCTGAAGTGTTGAGTGGCAGAACTCAACGCCGCGTTTTGCCTCTACACCAGAGCGAAGAAATAGAAATATTATATTTATAATAATATAAGTGATATCAGAATATAATTATGAAAATCTGATAGTAATATTACATTTTTTTTTATTGTTTAGGTATGGTACTAAAAAACACATTAAATAAAAAAAATTTAATATAATGCAGTATTTTATTTTATAAAAACAAAGTAAAAACTGTGCTATACTACGTTTTCAGTAAAGGTAATGCTAATAATGTTTAGAGTGCTTTCGCTTCATGCCCTATGGCTTGGAAAAGTACTGAAAATCTGTTAAGTCCTGCTAAGATTAATATACATGGGCTATCAATGGATTATCAAACGCATACGAAAAACAAGCAAAAAATATTAAATATATATTGAAGGGCAGATATATATTGAAAACTTTTCCATGCTTTATAAAATATCAAAATAATTCTTTCCACAAATAAAAACATCAAAAATTCATAGGGAATTGTTGGCTGCTCAATTTGTCTATTCTTTTATTAAGAAAAGCTTGTTGAATCATTACAAAGATTAAATTCCGAGTTGTTATGCAGTAATATGCACAACAATGGATGAAGAATTTTCTTCTTTTACGCCTATTCTTTTAATCATCCGTTAATAACAAGACGAGAAAAATAATAATATTTTAAAACTGTTTCTTGTTTGTCGAAACCTTTATTGAAAGGTATTTATTAAATTATAAAATATTTAATTAACTTAACATATTTTTAAAGTATCATTTTAATACTAAGAGATCTCATACAAAATGATATATAAATTAATTAATTAAATAAACAACACATAATACTTAATTAAAATAACTTTATTTTTAACTATGGAATCTGTTTTAAAAAAGTATGTAATTTAGCAAAATAAGTAAATAAACTATATAAATAGAATAATAATGTATTTAGGTATAATTTTAAGTAGTAAATTAATTGTAAAATAGTTCTAGTTTATAATTATTTACTTTGCAGTTTCTCAGTCAAGTTGTGCCCACATTAAGGCCGAGGGAGCTTAGCAGTTGGAACTGGCATCCTATTTAACTATTTATCTCGGTCTCTGCTTGTAAATCTCTATTACGACCGTTTCATGTATATCTAACTGCCATTTCTATTTTATGTACTTTTGCCAGTTTAATCCGATGTAGTCGTCATATCTTTTAATATTCAAAACGGATATTTTTTAATATTTTTTTCTTTTGCTTGTAGTCTAATTTATTATTTTATTAAAATATTATCTACTTAGTAATAATTTCTAATCCTCATAGAAATAAATTTCCATCGCATGGAACTAGTTCTAAAAAAATCTATCACTTTTTCTTATTTCTGGTACTCTAAGTTCACAAAATAATAAATGTATAAAATAATGAGAAAATATATTTGGCAGAAGAAGAAAAATACAAAGACCATACCTATTTTGTATAAATGCCCCCTGTGCGGCTTCGCCCGTTTCTTTTTTACCACGCTTTTATTTGGTCGAGCTTTAGCTAACTAAGACCCTACGTAATCAAATCTTAGAATCTGAATTACACGCACTTCTATTTGTTGTATCTTAGAGGACAACTCTTGGACGCACTTCTATTAGAGGACAATGCAATATTCTGACACCATCGCTAGTCTGACGATAGAACTGGACGATGGCTAATGGAATGGAACCCAGGACTACCTATTATTAATATTGAGTTTGTGCTCTATAGTATATCGCGTTTTTACTTTTTTTAAAGTATTAATTATCATTTAAGTGTATTTAGGAAAAATAAGTAGGTTATGTTAGTATCGTTATCTATACTGTTATTACAAATAATAAATCTTTTTTTTATTTTATTTATTTTCTCTATTCTATTTCTCTGTATATACCTATGTGTATATCTATCTTCGTACGCGCACACGTCTAACTTTTCCCGCGTGATTCCCGATGCCGCGGGAATTCCAATATAAAAAGTAATCTGTATGTTGGTCCCCAGCCTTATATGTTACCTAATATATTTAGTTTCGCTACTCTTTACGCATTGTCTCTAAAATTGAGTGTATGGGGAACGGAGTGTCTTATCTCTAGGTTCTCTCTACCTACCATAGGCATATGCAAGGTAAGTACTAGGTATATGAAATAAACTTATTCAAATTTTTCAATTCATTAAGAAAGGTTTGCTTTTCATGAGCTTCCTCCGTTCACAGACGAATGCGTACTCTAGAGGATTCGGGAAGTTTGATATTCGCACATAATTAAGTTGGCGAACTTAAACGAATCCGTTTAATTATAAACCCCAACCTTCCGTCCTGAGAGGTGGCTAATTGCCGAGCTTAGCGGTAATTTAGCCCTTGATAACGGGACTAATTTGCACGATAGTTACTCGTCTCTTGAGTGCAAATAATAGATATATAGAATATATATTTATTTAATTAAAAAATGTACTCTTTTGCTTAAATTCTACATTGATAAAAAAATATATAAAAAATAATCTCAGTTATTTGTTAATATATAAATATTTTTTTTTACAAATTTATTTACTTTAAGTTTTTTATTACAGTATGACTTTTAAAAAAAATTACATCAAAGTATAATGATGAAAACATACTCCTGAATAATTTTATTATTGTCAAGTAAAATGTAATACCCAAAAATATCAACAATATAATTTTTAAGGAAAAGGGTTCTTAGATTATATAATACTCCGTTACAATATGTAAACTGCTATTATCAAAAACAAAGCCAGGTTCCGAGATATGCCTAATCAAAAGAGGAAAACAATGCTTACTAAGAGAGGGCTTCAGAGACTCTTTGGCCATCGCAATGTCCACTCCTAATCCCATCGAGACTACTTGGGACAACCAAATTTCCATAAGTCCTTTTTGCGGTTACAGTGACACAGTTGCTAGAAATTACGGACCTTACACCGTCGAAAATTGAATATTAATTACGCTTTCATTAAAGAGGAAAGAAGAGAAATCAGAGAATATAATTTAAACGATAATAATATAAAATATAATTTTGACATGAACTTCAGGGCTTCTTCTAAGGTATTATGGCGAAGAAACAAGGTAGATCGACATTGATAGGTCTAGATTGAATATGTAAATTTTGTTGAGATTCCCAACGTAAATATATACTGTGAATAATTTATGCGTTTTTAATATATACATAACAGTAAAAGCAAACAGCTATTATCTAAAGTACAGATATATATTTCGTATTTCATTACTTTACCTACATGATGTTGATACGCAACTGTCAGCATAACCTAAAATGTAGTATTGTTTACCTATACAAAGTATCTTTATAATAAAATATGGTTATAGGAGGTACTTCCTCCCTGGTATAATATACATATATATTATGCCAGATAGGAGGTACCTTCGATGGAATAAGTGAAATTATATGAATTTTAAGTATAATATTATTTATTTTCTGAGTCTGTGGTTAATTTAGATGTCAAAAACTTTTTATATATTTTTTTAATCTACAGTAAACATTCTATTTAAACAAAATATGTATACAGAGCAACATTTGGGAATCCTATTTGTATATAAAATATATAAAATAAACTTAAGCTTTTTATCCCATGTACAAAGAAGAAGTTTCTTCTTTATTTATTTCAAAATATGAATAAATAAATAACATACATTATTTAAATATATTACACGAAGAGTGCGGGTTTGAAGTTGTCGTACAGTGTTATAATATACCGAAATTATATTTAAATTTATTTTATGTTATGAAAAATAAACTTACCAAGAACTTTCTTAGAAAATGGTAATCAAAATATTCTTCACTTTCCTTCCACTTATAGGCTTTACACCGTTTTTAAAATCAGATTCATACAAATAATTAACGGCATTTGTAAATAAAACATGCGATATTGATAAGATATCAAAAGCTCAAAAAATCCGTCTAAAACGCGAGCTTATTCAGTAAATAAATAAAAAGGTATTTCATTTAGTGATATAGAGTTGCGGGGCTCTACCCCGCAACAATTAGGTAAATCATCACTGAAAAGCGGGTCGCGGTGTTGATCACTGTGCTCCACAAGAGCTTTCGCATATAACCGAGTGTTCAGACATTACGAGGGTTTAGTTTAGTTAGTGCTTACCATTTGTCATGTTAACGCGACGTGCTCTGGCCGAGTCGCGAGTGGCTCACACGAGCAGACTGTTGCTCCCGTCCGGGCGAGACTGCGTGCGCAACCCGAGCTCGAACCCCTCTCCCATGCCCTCCTCCGCAGATCAAAAGCCGCCAACGCTGTACCTCACGCTTCAGCCAGTGTATCTCTTTGTCTTGAGACAATGACCGCCGCTGATGAAGCTGTTACGGATTTCACTTATCAATTTCAATGCTGTGTACTTGCCAATTGGCTTGCGTTATTACACAAGTTTATTAAGTGAACGAAAGTTGTAATTAGGTTTTGCTTTTTATGATATTTAAATTAAATATCATATTATTTTTAACCTTCTTTTAGTGTATAATATTTGAAGTATAATTTCGTACTTAACAATATTATGATACCTATAAGTTCACATAATACTAACTCGAATCATATAATTATGAATATTGTCACAATCCTTGTATCCAGTGTCGTTTAACCTAGAAAGTTGTAATCTAGCTCAGTTGTAGTGCGTGTTGACCTAAATTTATGCCAGAATATATGTAAATGCAAAATAACATATTAAAAATTTTGTTTTACCTTTAGCTTACTTCAATTTATTTATTTCTTTAATATTTGAACGTTAACATGTAAAACAATGGTATATCTACGAGTACTGTACTTTTAAAGATAGACAATGCAAGTTGTTAATACATATGTATTATGTTCCTAGTGAAACGACTAGATACAGATATTTTTATAATGTTGAAATATCATATAATATTTTCTTCGTTATTTATTTACCATACATAAAAGTATTTCAAAATAGTTTTGTATTTTTTCAACTTGTTCACCACTGCTGCTGAAAACTTTACGGAAACAAAAGGATATCCTTTACAGCCCCCGGGATTTCAATGCGCGATTTAAGTCTCTTGTTATCTTCCTGATGTAATCATTAGTATGACAATGAACACTATCACAATCTGTTTTCAATGCAAAAAAAAACATTTCCTACATTAGCAGGCGCAATTGGGGGGTATCGGACATCATAGTTCAATCCAACTCCGGAATATGGAGTTAAACCCCCTTTTTCTTTTCACTCATCACTGGTGTGGTCTGGGATCGCACAATACCGCCCAAGCTCAAGGGGCTGATATACAAAAGCATCATCCGACCGGTTATTTTATACGGCAACAAATGTTGGACAGCACTATTTCGGTACATTCAGGACCTTCACGTCACGGAAATGAAGATGCTGAATGATGGATGTGCGGCGTAACGCGGTGTGACCGCATACGTAACGCATTCATTCGAGGCAGTCTTGGAGTCCGTGACGTAGCGAATAAGCTCCAAGTGCGTCGCCTGAGATGGTATGACTACGTTGCGCACCAACGTAGGAAACATGTAGGATGTAAGTGCTTTACTATATTGCAAGTTGCCCAAGGAAGCGCTGGTTGGATATCGTGATGCAGGACATGAGAGCCAATGGTCTGACCGGACCAAACATAGTGCAAAGTGGAGTAGGTTGCAAGGAAGCATGGCAGACCCTGGCAACATACGCCGGGATTAATTAACGCCAGGAGGAAGATTCTAATATATAGTATAAAATGGTACGTTCCACTGAATAATTGTCTTACGGAATCATCCCCGATCCCCCACACTCAAGCAATAGTGATGGCAGTCAGAATTTCCGGGCAAACTATATTATTTTAATGAGAGACATGAAGCGCTTATCAGACATAGATCGAAAAAGAACCCTTCAAAAAAAATTGTACCACAACCTGGCAAAAATTTTCAGCATCTCTCATTCTCTTATCAAAGAGATATGGAAGAGACGTTTCTCTTCTATATAATGATTAAAGGTATTAACGATTCACGAGGATTAGGGTCTGACCAGTGTCTTACGGTGGTCTTAGTGATAAAACGAACTCGGTTAAGTTACACGATAACATCTCCCACGTGATCTTGACGATTTTGTGACACACCGACAGCTACAGTAAAAATTTATTAACATATATGTACATATGTAAAAATAGCTCGTACAAAATATGTAAAATAAGACACGTTAATAAAACTCGTTTGTAGGTATCATTAGGCTTTTTTTATATTTATATTGTTTATTTTTTCCGAACATTTTGTCATCGTATACATTTGTTTCAATATTTTTTTTTCTTTAGACTATAAAAATAAAATAAAAAAAAGAAGAGAATATAAAAAAGAAAAAATGGCTTAGCTTTAGTTTAATATTTGGTTTTTAAAAATAAGTCATATATATGAAAAAGTAATGTATAATAATTATTGGCCTATATAGCAGGATAGGCAGAGAAAGCCTAGTGTTAAAACACTCCGCTCTCGATTTTTCGCCGAATTCTGGAAGCATTTCGTGTTGAGCGGCAGAACTCACCGCCGCGGTTTTGCCTTGACTAGAGAAATGAAAGTAGCACATCGAAATCACAATAACCTAATGAAATAATTAATTTCTTCGAAAAAAACTGCATAACAAATAACATACGTAATACTAGTTACGTTACGTTAAAAGAATAAAATACAAAATTAACTTACTGAAATCTTGCAAAATAATTTTATTAATATTTTTTGTTTTATTTATTACATTTTATTATTTTAGCTTTAGAGGAAAAAAAAAGTATGTAATATTTAATTTATGGGCCACAAAAGTGGGTGATTTTTTTTGTAGCGCAACTAAAGTTGAAATCAAAATTATCGCATGTAAGATAGTGTGGACACAATACATAAAATAAACTTCGAAAAGGTTTGTTTACTTCTTTTAATTAATAAAGCCCCTTAATTGTTAAATAATAATATTAGTAATGGAAATATAAATATTTAAGATATTTTCATACATCTATCACACAATAAATAAAAGAAATCGGTTAAAAAAAAAAATATCAGTCTTTGCTTTTCCTTTGAGATTGATGTGTAATAAAAGTATATTAATATTAATAGAATAAACAATTATTATATTCTTTCTTATGTTTTGTTTGAATTAATTTCCTAATAATTTTAATTAATTTTAGGTAAGAATAATAATGCCATTTAAGTAAGCCTGCGCGCGCCTTTTGGAATATAAAATTTCATCAAACAACAAACTGAACAAGCCATAATAAAAATCAAATTTAACTTTTTTTTTATTAAAATTGAGTAAAATTTCATAATATAACAAATTAAAGAAATATATAATGATTTTTTATAAATATAAATATTTACATAACATATAATAATTATAAATATAATGAAAGGATAATAAAAGATTTTAGTTTTTATAAAAAACATTTATTAAGTGTAAAATTAAAAATTATTAATACATTTTCTCAGTTTAGAATAAAAATATAGACAAAATTTAAAAATACCGGGTTAAATAGTAGAACAGCAAAGTTGTCTTAAGTAGTACACATTAGAAATCCTTTTTATTTACATTGTCGTAAAGTTCGAAGCTTGGCTTTGACATCATACAAAAATAATGATATAATAAATACGTTTCTTCTTTTTAATATATATTTTATTCATATTTAACATATTTTATCACAAACCTTAAAAAGAAATTACAAAATGAACTGTTAAACGACAACGTAGTATCCGGTTGCCGCAATGGGTCGCTAGGCGGCGCCTGTAGTATAACGTCAGTCGTGTGTAATGTGTATCTATAGTTTCCTTCTGTTTTGAAACCCAAGCAAGCTAAGTGATTTAGTTCCTTAAGCAATTAAAAAGGTTTTAAAGGTGTTTATAGTGTAATTCCTGCTGTACAAGAAGATGGAAAAGAGAGTCAATTTAGAAACCCTGGGAAGAGATCCCTCACAGGTAAATGAATTGTTTCTTCTTTATATTGGAATGTTTTGTCGATACGTATTTCCTGAGATACATATTGTTTCTACACAACTAAAATCTTAACACTTTTTACATAATTATGAAAATGACAGTATATCAATGAAATGCCGCTAGATATCCTCATTATCGTCGTTTTAAGATGTGGCGTTATTGTTTATAGCAGACGCAATTACCAAATGTTACGTGCTTTCTGGTCCACGTTTTTAACTTATAATAAACTAAGATGATATTTTCATTTAATTTCCTTTAATAAATCTTTGAAACACTGAATTATGTTGAAGAGCAGACGGGAATAGTGCCATTATTATATATTTGAGGTTAAGTGTTAGAATTATATTAGAATACCAAAAGTGCAGCTTTCTAAAATAATGCAGCATTTTTACGAATGATTTAGATCATAACTAATAATAAATGTTATTAAATTGGTAAGATAATTAGGCATTTAGTATCAAGCCGCTTATCGCCGTATGTATATCAAAAATTATGTTGTACATAAATGTAGGATTTCTATCGAAGCTAAACTAATACTTCATGTTATTTCAAGTTAGTCATATATAGTTTATAGTATCTTTTTAATAGTATAATCACAAATCGAGATATATAAGCAAGTAGGAATGCATATAAATATCAAATGTATACTACTCTACGTAATTTCGCGCCCTTTCACCCAACCTCGATTTTTTCTAGATAAACATAGCGATAATTACATTGAAAAATATTCTTTAATTTATTACTTAATTCTCTTAACGTATATTTTCGCCATTTATATTAAGATACTGCAATTGTACTTTATTGACGCACGCCTTACCAATACAGCGGCCATTTTTATTGCGTCGCGATGATTCGTGTCATCCGCCATTGCAAGACGAAAACTACCATTCCATTTTCAGCTACAAACCACGTTTATCTATATTCATTAAACGAATTATGGCATTTAACACATCCCTTCATGTTAAATTGAAGACATATTTATTGTAAACACTCCCTTGGAAGATTTTTTAAACTACGTAAGTCGCAACCTTTGACAACTTGCACCATTTTGACGTTTGGTTGGCTTGACTTTCGAAATACAACACGAAAAGACAATTACAGTACTTATTTTTATGATATGATATTTAACTGATAACTTAATGTTAAAGCGGGCACGAAAAAAATATATTTATTTTATAAATCTTATTACTTATAACGGTTGCTACGGAAGAGTTCGTTAGAGAATTAAATTACTAGTATGATATGAAGATACTATTTATATACTTTATAAAACTACAACATATTAAATTTATTTTGTGACAGACAAATATTATTTATAGAATATATTTATAAGATTCATAAAATAACATTTTATATAAAAAGCATAACAAGTTTTTTTTGTTTTATTTATTATATTTTATTATTTTATTTTTAGATCAAAGAACTTAATCTGGATAATTGCAGAAGCCCTCATATCGTGGGTCTATCAGATGCCTATACAAATCTTGAAATTTTAAGCCTCAACAATGCTGGGCTTATTTACCTTAAAGGGTTTCCAACACTGCCTAAGTTAAGAAAATTGGAGCTCTCCGACAACAGAATATCAAACGGGCTCAACTATCTCAGTGGCTGCAAAAAATTGACTCACCTGAATTTGTCAGGCAATAAAATACAAGATTTAGAGGCTTTGAAGCCTCTTGAAGAATTTAAAAACTTGAGAAACTTGGATCTCTTCAACAATGATGTTACCAATATTGAAGATTACAGAAATAAAGTATTTGCTTTACACCCATCACTAAAGTATTTGGATGGGTAAGTTGTAATATAATATAATATGTATAAATTTAATTTATTATCCACCATTTCTTTGCTAACTCATAGTGTTGAGTTTTGTTTCAAAACCCAATGCCTCCAGAATTTGAAAGAAAATAGAGAATGGAGTGTGACAACCCTAAGTTCGCTCTGCCTGTCTGCCTCTGCCCTGCTGTGTGTAGAGTGTAGGGATACAGAGTGATGGGGTATACTAACTAGCTTTAGATCTTGCCAACAATTACAAATAATAGGCATTGTCAATAAATTGAGGCCATTGTGGGTTCAATCCTGCTAGGGATAATGTATTATTATTTTCATTTTCTAGCATGAAACTAAAAAAATAATAAAACATGTTTGTAATATTTCAGTTATGACAAGCAAGACCGAGAGGGAGAAGATAGTGATGCAGAAGAAGAGGATGGTGAAGAACTAAATGGGAATAACAGTGAAGAAGAAGGTTTGTGTTAGTTATGTAGTGTTATTAATATAAAAAACATACCAAAAGTAAAGTCCATAAAAAAGACGAAGAAAATATAAAATAGTATATCTTGGCACTATGGTTTTTCTGCCTACTTAAGTTTATGTGGAAAAAAATGCGGAAAAAATACTAATATACTTTTTGGGAGGGAGACAATAACACTTAATTCTTATTTATTATCTCATCTATATATTATGCTTAAATCAATATAGTATGTATAGAAATGATATGTTAGAATGTAGACTACTGATGTTTGTGATTATTATATTAGTCTAGTCATTTTGACAATTCTTTTATGGCTCTAATATATTGAGTGACGGAACTCAATGTGATATGTCTTGTTACCATACAAATGGAAATCTACAACTGTTGACTTTAGAGTTAGATGTTGTGCCGCTGTGCCACCACATATTTAGTATTTACTTTATAATTAAAAAACATATTCATGACATTACACTGTCTTACAGATTTGGATATAGATTTGGGTCCTTTAGTTATTGATGATGAAAGTTTGTCAGAGAGGTTGCCGGAGGAGTCCCCCAGCCTTCTTATTTCATTGTATACAGTATACGGTCTACTATTCCACATGGGTTTTCTTTTAAAAAGTAAGCATCATAATTCATAAGCTAAAATGACAAGTTGATAACTCCTTCAAAGTATTCTGATTTTATAATGTTTATTTATTGTTAAGACTTTATGATCACAAATTTTTCTTAATTCTTTGTTCCAACTGCTTCCTATTAAGACATTATTTAAACTTATAATGTTAATAATTATTTGGATTATTATAATTTAAAATGTTTTTAAACAATTTCTTTTTTGTAGAGATATACCTCTAACTAAATATAGGCCACACTATATTTTATGCGCTTATTTTATGTCAACTGCAGTTACATAAAAAAATCTCTATTTGTCTTCTTTTAATTTATCTAATATATCAAAGTATGAAAATTATTTATTGTTATTGCATTTATTGGATTTATCAACTTATTGTTATACAAGTTATCTGTTTGTGATGCTTATTTATTCATTTCCCATGTGGCTTTATCATTCCGGAATAAAAAAGGATTTTTGTTGCTTTACACACATGTATCACCAAAAGCAAAGCAGCCAGAGGGAACCCAGTATTAAGACACTACATTCCCCAAATATCTCTAAATTTTCGAGACATTGCGTGTTAAGTGCCGTAACTCAACACCGCACTATTTTGCTATATTCAGTACTTATAAGATATTTAATTTTCTTCATTAAAAAGTATAGTTAGCTTTAATTATTGTGATTCTTCATTTTTCCTATATTTTTCAAACATTATATGCTGTAAGATAATTTTTAATCCTGCAATTCCTTTTTACATGAATAAAGAATGTATAATAAATATATTTAATATGTTCTAGTGAAATTTATGGATATTGCATTTAGTAAATTTTTTCTTTTCATTATTTTTATGAAATTATGATAAAATATTGATTCCTGTTGAAATTATGAATATTATATGCAGTATACTTTATTTCAGATGATGGAATTGTGCATATTATTTGTAGTAGTATAGGACGTCGTAGCTAAAGAGTGTAAATGTAAATGTAGCGGTTGTGGGTTCGATTCCTACTGGAATGGTTGTTTTTGCGACATTGAGTTCCGCAATGTTTCGAACATTGGCCGTTCTTTAGACATTTATTGTTCTAATTTTTAAACATATTTTATTGTTACAGGATCTGACGTGGAGGAAGAGGAAGATGATGACCAGCTTTCTTTAAGTGCAGTGTACAGGGCAGGTTAGTATTTTTGTTATTTAGAGTTTCTTAGCACACCCACTATAGTGTTAAAACACTCCATTAGTATAAAAATACTTCCGTTCTCCACCGTCTACCGAATTCTTCCGCCGAGGCATTGCCTGTTGAGTGGCGGAACTCTGCGCGACGCTTTGCCTCTACTAGGAATAGATCTTATAAAAGTGTTTTTTTGATCATAAAATATACTGTAATATTTAAATTCATATATAATATTTAAATTTACTTCTGAAACACTGTTTATTCTTCTTAATTATAGCCTTTTTAGTAAATAATATTGTAATATAGTAAAAATAACATCTATATCTGTATGTGTGTATGTGTTTGTGCGTACGTAGACTGATTCTACGCGTTAATTGGTTCTCTAGTAAAATATTTAACATTATTTTGTCCAATAGAGGAGGAAAGTTCCGCCAGCTCATTGTACGTGGGAAGTGATGTCGAGGAGGAGGAGGACGAGGACGACGAGGCAGAGAACGATGACACTGACCAAAACTTTAAACCACAAGGTAATTATATGAAACTTTGAAACAAATTTTAAAAAATCGTTACATAAATTGTAGCCTGTGTTTGTACTATTGTTTTGCGTGAAAATGGGACAAAAACACTTTCTTACAAAGTCGACGGTCGTGGGTTTTGATTCCTACTCATGAGAATTAATTATTATTTCCTCGCTCTGATAACTAGACAAAGCGCGGAGTTCAGGAACTCTACTCATGAAGGCCCCCTCCGCCTAAGCTGCTTTATGCGGGATACGGCGTGAAACTGAGAAAAAATAATTTGTTTCCAGATGGCGATGAAACGCACGAAGAGAGCACTCGGGGGAAGAAACGGAAACACGACGACGACGACAACTGAGATGAAATGCCTTACGTATCTTACTAGCTCGTAAGTGTATGTACAGCCGATACTTCGGACAATAAACCTGATATATGTATATTGTGTAACACTTGTTTTAATTCTATAGAAAGTTTATTTACTTTTGCTTCATGCTGTTTTACGCAATTTTTTTGTTTTACCGGCTAGTGGGGGAAAATGGGGAAAATCTTAATGGGTAAAAGACCGTCTCAACACTGGATTCCATCTGCCTATGCAGTTGTTTGCGGGATCGGGTATGAGTTAATGAAAAAATATTTTTTATTCCAAGTTATATCACATACAATTCAAGTTATTTCTTTTTGATTAGTAGGGTAGTCAGAGGGAACCTAGTGTTACTACAATATGTTCCCCACTCAAAATTGTGCTACAATATGTTCTCTCCAAACCCCCATTCAAAATTTAAAAGAAAGTTTATTTATGTAAATGATATACATATGTTAAAAGTTTTTTGTTTTTTTTTTTCGTTTTGGTCAGCTTATAATATTTTTATCCTTAAATTTGTATGCAAAGTTGCAAAAATATTTTAACTTATATATTTGTGAAGTAAAACAAGTGTTACATAGAGGAGTGCGGCTCTCAGCCCCGAGTCTAAATATGGGTCCAGCAGAAAATCAAACCTAATCTCAACAGACATCGGATTATATTATATATATTGTAATATAGATTATAAATATATAAATAAACAGGGCGTTATGAATAATAAATGTAAATGAGAACAAGTAAAGCTTGTAAACAAAATAACAATTTATATTTTTTCACATATTCTATTTAACATTGAACTTTTTTCCTGTAATATTGAATTATACATTTTTTTTATTATAAATTTTCAAATGTAAATTTGTATTTATAATTATTATTTCTTGATACAAACAGTCTCCCTCCCAATCGGGGGAATTACATATTTTCATTTTCAATCCAAACCGCGGTGCTGAGTTCCGCCACTCAACAAGCTATATTTCGAAACTGGGCGGTGTAACCACTTGGTTTCCTCCGCCTATCCTGCTATAAGCGGGATACAGCGTGAATCTAAAAAAAAAGAAATTTGCCTCTGTGGCTTCTTGTTTTTGTTTAACAAAATATTGGATCTGCTATTCTATTAGATATTTTATAATTACTTTAACGTTTCTTTTATAAACATGTTTCATGTTGACATAAGATATTGTTATACTAAATTTCGACTTCCAATGTTACTTATTACAAAGAGAATTCAATCCGATGTCTAGTTATCAAGATTATTGAAGTTAATGTGTCTTTGTGTGGAATGTGTAGTTTGTTGTCCGACGAGTTGATATTTCAATTAAATTGTTTATGTAATAAATATTTTTTTTTATTCTATTGACATGCTTATTTTAGTCTAAACATTGAGTGCGAGTGCATGGTTTTAGATTATAATTAGCTCTCGGAAAACCTTTGATTACAATCTATTTTGACTAGCTTTAATATAGTTTTTGGGTAAATTGAGAATATATTATAACCTCGTTGTTATTATTTACAATCTGACAATGTTCCGCATTCATTATGTATGATTCACAAGCTCTTGTACAAACAAACCAGGATATGATTATCAAACTAAGTAAACATATTACTTATAAAATTTATTTTATAATTAATTCACAATGTAACTTGTAAAAAACACAATGAATACAATAAATATTGTCAATTGCTTCACACGTACGAATATAAATAATGTAGTTTATATTATACAAGGAATAGGCACCCTCAAATTATTGTACGTAAATAAAGATTTTCTAAGAAATATTTCTATATTAGACTCGATTGGCCGGTTTTGGCTGTTGGAATGTAAAGTCTTAATATAACGTGTTGCCCAAATCACTATCGAATAATAAAATAACATGTAAAATCGAACCCTGTATATTAATAAAGAAACTGTAAGAAAAGAGAATCAAAGTTTAGGTGATGTGTATCTTTTGACTTTCCAAAAACTTGTGGCAGAAAGTGCGACGCGACTCGCAGTGTAAAGTATGTTATTGGACATTCAAATTTTTACACGAAAGATTAAAATTTTATATTACATTTAAAAATAATTAAATTTTTATAAAAATGTTATTGATCTATGTTGTTTTATGTAGAAAAGTATCACTTTGGTTAATTAAACCTTGATTCGGCATTGGGAAACATTTTGCCATATTAATCAAAATCTTATATCTAATCAAGCAAAAGAAATAATTTAGGTACAGAAAAAATTTAAAAATTAATTAGTAGTATGTGAATATAATGATCTAGCAGAATATTAGAAATTTAAACTCGTAAATAAATCATATAATAAATAGATTTTCTATCCGTTTGTGTTAAAAATTTCTTTTTTTTATTATTACTTTGGTATTGGAATGTGGACCGAGTGACAATGCCGCGGTCTGCCAGGAGTTTTTGTGTACAAAATGGCGCCTATATTCCGTAAGCGTTCCCATAAAAAATATCGTATTATATAAAAAAATAATTTCATTAAATTAGATAACATTCTTTGATATCTGACGATTTCATAGAATATTTTTCTACAATCTTTTTAAATTTTAAAAGAGCGATTTATGCACTAAGGTATATCGATGATAATTTATGAAGTTTGGTTGGTTAATACATCGTGGTGAATGTGCCAGATAGATATGTTGAAGAGAATTTTAGTTAATAATTTTATTATATTGTGTAAGTCATTAAGTTTAAGTAATTTACAACTTGGCCTGTTGAAATATATTATAATCCTATTAAGACTTTATTTCTGGGATTGTAAAATAAAAACTACATACAAAAATATGACTTTTATTTTTTTAATTTCAAATAATATTTACACAAAACACGTAGGGAACCTGGGCATCTAGTGAAAACCACTTACTGTACAATGACAATAACTAAGAACGACATGATGCAAGTAAGTAGCCAAGTTTTCTAAAGTAATAAAAATTGGAAAGCTCAGTTTCGAAATAAGAAGCGACAATTTTTGCATTTCAATCGATATCCAGTTACAAACACTTGTCTTGAGAAATAAATTATCAATTAAAAATTACATTTAAATAACCATTTCGTTTATAGCATTAGCTGTATCCCTCATAGATAGGTTAAGCAAACTTAGTCATAAGGCACTCGTTCTTTGATTATTGCATAGCAGTCTGTTGTTCCAAAAACTGTTGTAACAAGGCACTATCGATAGGTATAACAAGATTTTCACTTCCATCATACGTCCTTTTAACTTTCACTAGCTTATGATCTAAGAATTCGGTTAATTGAGCTCGAAGTGCAAGATCTGAGCTCACTAGGAACTGTTCACGAGCTTTGGAATATAAATCTTTGAATGGTAGACCTGAAATAGAAACAACTTTATGTGAAAATGTTTGTTATTATACAGTTTTTTTTTTCATCATTTATAACAAAACAATAGGTGTGTTTGTTCTTCAATTTTATTATTTCTTTTACAATATATTATTTTTCAACAGTCCCTCGTTTTTTACATCAGAGTGAAGAAATAAAAATGTATATATTTCATTTCTTCTCCGAGTGGAACTCGAACCCACAACCGGTCGTGTTTACTGTCTCACATTTGTACCATTCGAAAGTTTCTTTATTTAAAATTTATTGTAAACACCTGATAACGTATAATGAAAGTATTTTAAAGTTTCTTTTTCTCCTGAGAATTTTCTGAGCAGTTTTATACGCTAGGCCGACAATATTACCTTGATAATGTGTCTGTTTATGATTCTCCAATTGATATTCTATAATAATCTGAAATATTCCTTTGGCATTACTAGTCAGAGACTGGAAGACACTCTTTAATGAAGAAATTTGTAGTGCCCCACTTCTCTGCGTCATGAGTGAGTTTTCGAAGGAAGTTTCTTCTATGTAAGGCAAAAATGTAGTCACGTCCCACCAGGTGAAATTAAATTTGCTTAGTTTATTGTGATCCCATACTGTAAATATAGAACAGGTATTTTAAAACAAAATACAAAATAAATAATCAGTTTACTTCATATATATATTTTAAGTCCTACGTTGTATCTCGCATCTCTCATGTTAATTAATAGTTAGAAAGCATGTAATTAGTGTTAAAACAATTTCTGCCAAATTTTCGAAACATTGCGTGTTGAGTAGCGAAACTTAACGCCGCTTTTTACCTTGTTTTCCGAATGAAGAAATGAAAATTGTATTTGCTAATTTTCTTTAAGAATTTGATTTTTTCCAACAAATCACTACTTAATTGTCAAAGATATTTGCGAATAACTGAAAATAGGCTAACATACATGGGGGTGAAATGAATAGGTACTGAGGTACTCTACCGTCTACACATAGACAACTATTAATCCATCGATCGCGTTACACCCAATACGTTTTAATAATCATAATTAAAATTCTAAAATATTGCTATAACAATTGTACTTACATTTATTTGTATATGCCATTTTCTCTATTAATATGTTAGGGCAGAAAAGAATAGTAAAATTGAAACAGATTAAATCTAGTTGTAAACATAAAGCTAAAAATTAATTCCCTATAAGTCGCAATAGTGGCAAATTCAAAAAGGATTTAACTTAATGATTAGCGACATTAATGCATTAAGTTTTACTGCTAGGGTTCATTTCAACGTTTCATATATTTTCACAATTACTGCAAGATAGGTAAAGAAAACCTAGTGATATTCCGTTCTCCATGCCATCCCATGTTCGAAACTTTGCTTTACCAAAACAAGGAAATGAACACAATTCGTTCTATAAAGAAAATCAAACCCACAATATTAATATACGGTAACAAATAAAAAAAAAACAAATTAAGAAATATTACAAAAACTCACATAATGGCGCATTGATATGGTCGATAGTAGCAATAAGATGAACATTCTTCAATTGAGCCAAATTTGCCAGAACTGATTGCGCTTTAGAACTTCGCAACATAACCCCATCAATATTATGGACAATTAAAAATAAATCTACCCCACATTCCGATAACTGAGCATCTATTAAATTCATCACATCCCCTATATTAGATGGTACATGAGTATTCTCTAACAAATCCACGACAATGGTTTCCAGAATATTCTTCACAGTCAAACTAGGAAAGAAGCCGTTAACAACAATGCACGGCATGTTCTGGACTTTTTCCATTTGAAATCTTTGTAGAATTGTTTTTTTCGATCCAATTCCATATAAAATTACATTAAAATTTTCGCTTAAAATGTACAACCATCTATTGAACAATTGATCGTGTGTTTGTATTAGATCTGTAATTTCATTTTTATGTTCACTTGAAATTTGATCATCTACTTCATTAATATTTTCATTGAGATTCATATTTTTGAGTCTTGCAAGGGTGTGATCTGATGTCGTTATCTGGAAAATTATAAAAAATATAAATTAGATTTACGCTGCATCCCGCACACAGGAGAAGCCATCGTGCCAGAGCGAAAAAAATAAAATATTAAGGAATTAATTCTTTCCTTGCAGTGGAGATCGAACCCAAAACCATCGCGTTACAGTCTCACCCTTGTTCCCCTGAGCCACGACGGCCTTGTGAAAATGTTATTTTATTATTATACAATTAAGGAAAGGGCATTGCTTCATTGCTTCCATTAACATACTATATTAATCAAAATGTTGGAGATTTACACTTTTTGTCCAAAAAATACAATACATATATATATATATATGTCCGGTAATATTTCTTTAAGTGACATTTCTTCGAGTGATATTGATGATAGAATTGTCGAAATTTTGGAGCTACTATCAGATCTGGATTCTGGTAGTGAGGATGAGGTACGAAGATTATTAGTAAATTATATTATAATTTCTTTATTTAATGGGTGTGTGTCTTTATTTAATAAGGAAAACATTATTTATTGTAAATACCTTTAATTTTAAAAACAAATATTAAACATTTTTTTTCAGTTTTTTAATTTCTAACAACATCTTTTTATTTTTTATTTTTAGATGCTCCTTTTGAATTTCTATTAATTGTTTTTTGGCAGTAAAATATTCAGCAATAGCCAAGTTTCGGGCAGCACGGTGCCCATCAAATTTTTTCTTTATTACTGATGGTACAGCACGGCGCCCATCAATTTTTTTTTTTATTACTGAAAAAGTAAAGTATTTATTAGTTTATTGAACAGTAAAGCATTAATTAGAATAAGTTAAAACAATAGCACAAGCATTTTTTATGAAACCTAATATTACCTGCCCTAGGAGTTCCAGATGTAGTAAGCCTTTTCAGTTTTTTGGCTTGTAATGTCCCTAAATCTTGTGTCTGCTGTGGGATCTCAAGAGGAAGTTTTTCAGAATCCACAACATATACAGTAGTATATTCATCAGTGCTTGTACTACATACATCACCACTAGGACTCTGCCTTTTCAACTCCCCATCTCCCCGAAACGGCACAGCAAAGCCACGCTTGCCAGATGTGCTTCCCAATAAACTCTCCACTCGTTCCAGTATGTCGTCTGGGGGAATGTATTCAGGTGGACCCCCACCTGTCTAAAATTAAAAATTGAATATTTCAAATAAATATTATGGCATAATAATTACATATATATATACAGGATGTACCAGGAGTCAACGATAAAACGAAAACGGGTGATAGACCAAGTCGTGACAGTTATGAGAAAAATATTTTAAAAATCTTTGTCATGTATTTTTCATATTATATAGATTTTAAAAAACATCGGAAAAACCGACACCTGTGATGATTTTTCAAGTCCTAAGACTACAAATATTACTCTTTCTTCATTTTTTTTCTGTAATTTAATCATGTAACCCTTTTGTGAATTAGTTTTGATGAAGATTGAAACATACCTGCATCAGTCTTCAAAAAAATGTCGTGTTTTTGCCAAACATTAAATTCAAAATATTTACTGCACCCAACTTTAACCGACTGTACTATAAAAAAAATGTACTACACTGTTTTTGCAAGTAACTTTAAAAGTTTGCGCATTTAATCTGGATTCCGAAATGGTACGATACTTGCTGGATTACTTCTTTGTTGAAGAGACAAAAATCGAAATACACGATAATCGGGATGAGACGTTTAGCGTTTTGGTATCTTTTCATTACAGATACATTCTAGCTGCAGCATTAGCGTTACATAACCATTCTCCATGAATGAAATGCATATTGGCAATGTTTCAAAGACCGAGTATATGGCCTGCGAGAGCCCGGACTCGAGCACTATCCTTATAGGTCCTGGGCCAGCCCCTAAGTCGGAAAAGTTGAACTTGAAAAATCATCACAGGGTGTCGGTTTTTCCGATGTTTTTTAAAATGTATATAATATGAAAAATACATGACAAAGTTTTTTTTTTATATTTCTCTCATAACTGTCACGACTTGGTCTATCACCTGTTTTCGTTTTATCGTTGACTCCTGGGACATATATATATATATATATATATATATATATATATATATATGTAAGCATGTAGGTAATAAAATATAAATGTATTATTTTATGTTTACCTTAATTTGGTTCATCCTTATTTTAGTGCTGCGTTTTCGTGAATTTTTTTTTTAATTTTCCCACTTCAAACGCAACTGTTGAGGGTTTCGTGGAAATATTGCAGTCGCATTAAATTTTTGCGCTAATCGGACCCACTCCTCGTTTTTTAGCATATTATTACTTGCGTTAGTCGCCTTTGTAGTAATAATTGGACTATTTGCAATAAGATTGACTAACGTCCTCGTCTCGTCCTTCGTCAGTGGCTTACCCTTTACCTAGCCAAACAGATATAAATTAATATTGTTATGAATTCTAAATTCATTACGTTCATAGAAAAACTGCGCTTTCTTAAAACGCGCGCGCTCGCAAGGCGTCATATATAACACGATGATAATACTTACTGTGTTAGGCTCCATCGTAGCTACAATTTTTTTTTAAGATATTAAATAAACTCACTAGATAGTTCTGTACTTGAAATATATTTTTCAAACTAGCGCTTAAAAATGTCAATATTATTTTTTCGTTCCATTTGACGTAGCGTTAGCGACGTTTGCATACTCATTAAATAATTTTCAATAAAATCAGCTTCACGCTGTATCCCGCACACAGCAGGGTAGGAAGAGGGAACCTAGTGTTAAGACACTCCGTTCTCCACGTTCTGCCGAATTCTTGAGTGGCAGAACTCAACGCCGCGCTATGCCTCGACACCAGAGCGAAGAAATACAAATATTTCACTTCTTCGAGCGTTGATTTGATTTGATTGAACCCACAACCGTCGCTTTACAGTCACACCCTTGTGCCGCTGCGCCACGACGGCCTCAAATAAATAAATAATTTTAATATTGTTAAAATTTATTCTTTTTTATGGTATTGGGACTTAAAGGTTTATTTTACTGAACATGGTTTTTAAAGGAGTTCTGTAAGTAATAATAATTTTGACACAAATTTCTAATATATATATAGGATAATTTGAAATTTCTACGTAAAAAGGAACTATCGAGAAGACAAGCAGAGCTCTACAAGCTACTGTTGATCATAAGTTGACATTCCATTCCAATGGAAATCGGGCCCATCGAGTCCGTAAATATGGGTTACATTAAACTAAGATATCGAATATTCATGCTTAACTAGTGTTATAAGTTACTATACTTTTACCCTACGTTCACATGGCCGCGCGGCTTGAGATTGTAACAAATCAATGTCATACAGTCAAAACTAATGTCTGTGTTTTTATATACATATATAAATTATAAATATTCCTCACCTTTTTACTAGAATTCATCATAAAATAATTATCTGGTGTAACAAAATATTCAGAGTGTTTCTGTTTCACTTTATTTTTACTTGCTGTTATTTGTGTTGGTATTTGTTGTTCATTCTCATCTTCACTTCCGGGGTTACTGTTCACATCTGATAATTCACTCTATAAGAAAATATATAACAATTAAAATATACAGCTTTAATTACACAGAGGAAATCATATTTTTAGGAAAAAAAATAAATATCATTGAAAAAAACTAAAATTTTTCTTAAAATTACATGACAACTTTAATATTTTTATATGCGGCTGTTGTGGAGTCGATTACCACTCGGGGAAATGAAATACGTTTCTGTGTCATAAGAATACGTAGCGGAGCGTTGAGTTCCGTCACTCAACACGTAATACCTCGAAAAAATCTTTGGAAATTTATCAAATTTCCCAAAGAATGTCTTCGCATTACATCGTTAATAATATTTATTCAACGTTGAATAGCTGCGCTAAAAGTCTTAGAGGTTTATTAAAATTTTTTTTTTACTTTCACACTGTATCTCCGCCGAATTCTCGAGACATTGCATGTTAAGTGGTGGAACTCAAAGCGCTTTGCCTTGTTAGCAGAGCGAGGAAATGAAAGTATTAACCATTTTATTACCAGTCACACTCACACACTAGAGCTTCTCCTGCGCTACGATTGTCCTGAAACTTATTTATGATATTCGAAATTTCAACTTATTATATATTTAAAAAAAAATGTTTTTCTAACAATATTTGATTAATAAAATATTGATAAAATATTTTTTATAAGTTGTCATTTTATTAAGTATTAACAAAAATCTTCATCTTTAATAATTTCTTGTTATGGAAAAACTTAACTAAAAAATACACAGCATTTTGTATACATTTACAAATAAAGAATATTTTAATGTATTAAAAGTGCACCAGTTCAATATTTTAACATATTTTAAGTATTGATCACAATACGAGGGGAAGGATAGATAAATATATAAAATGTGAATGAATGACTTTCATACATCCATTTTTCTTCCTTAATATGTGCATTACTCTTGAGATGGTATAGCATTGATTGCATTGCAAACAATCTTTCTTAGAAAAATTCTTTGTGTAACAGTTGTAAATTGTGTAAGATTTTAGTACAGCTGTTGGCCAATATTCAAAAGATATATTTATAATATATTCAATTACTGCTTAAAATTTTTACATACCTCTTCAATGCTTTTGTCTGGAACAAAATCACTACTGCTACCAGAGAAGTCACTCTCAGAACTGTCATTGTCGACTGCCTGATTGATTTCTGGAATAGCAATAATTATTTATTATTCATTATTAAAGTAATGAAAGTAAAATAAAGTTAAGTTCAAAGTATTTTATTATTAGTAAACAATTACCAGTTTTCCTGCAATATTGGAAATATTACTTCAAACTGGTATTTGTTTATAAGCAGTCTTTTTGACTTTGACTTTGACTTTGACTTTGATTTGTCTGACTGTAAATGTGACAGTTGTGTGTCTATTTATATCAGGGGCAATGAATTATTATCATTTCATCTCCACATTTTTTTTCTTATAGTTTATCTGCTATCAGTCTGTGTTAGACATCAGATTTGTTATGATAGGGTGATTTTATCTGGAGTAGGAAGCCAATGACTCTGTGTCCATTCAGAGAATCTAGTTTCGTTTTAACCTTTTTCATTTCCACATGCTATATTAAATTAGACAGATTGGTGAGAACAATGTCTCTTAACACTAGGTTCCCCCTGCCCACATCGCTATATTATCAGTGTCAATGCAAATTTTTTTAATTTAAATTTTTGAAAAAACATTTTACAAATAAAAATGACTACTTGAAGAATACCTCTATTTAATAATGAAATGATAAATTAGCAGGTAAGCCCATTGAGTTGATAAAATAGTAAAATCTCAGTATTTTTTTAAAATATTAATGCAGCATTTATCAGAATTTTTACTGTCCATGATAAAAACCTATATTATAAGTCTTGTCCTAATACCCTTTTTTTAATAATAAAAAAAACACTTACTTTTTTTCATTATATCTACAACATGCCTTGGTGTAGCCTCTTCACCTTTTAGGAGTATATGCTTCTTTGGAGTTTTCATTGGAGAGTTAATTGATTTTATAACAGCTGCCTTGACTTTATTTTGAAGGTCATTTTTTGTATGACGAGATTTAAATTTGAATATATCATTACCATCTACATCATCATTGCCAAAAAGTGCTACAATAACAGAATAATTTCATATTGAAAATAAAACAATATTTGATATGATTATTTTTCATGTCTGATGTAAGAAATGGATATAAAAAAGGTGAACATACCCTTAGATTTTAATGCTGATTCTTGACTAACTTCTTCATCAGAGCTTTCAACAGAATAATTAGTTTCTCTTTTAATAGGTGTCATATCTAAGTATTCATCATATTTTTTGGGTTTGGTCCTATTCCTTGTAGCTCTTCTTGGGGTGAAGTTGGGACTAACCATATCTTTGTCTACAAATTTGTGAAGTTTAAGACAAGATGCATTCAAATTTTTATGTTAGCATTTAGTATGGAATAACACTTAAAAATCTTTAATAAATGGCATTCTCTCCTTCTCCTTCTCTTAAACTTGTAACAAGATTTTTTTAATGCCACTTTGTTCTTCTGTTTGTGCTCTATCTATCTTTGTCAAAAATGTTAATTAAAATTAAAACCGCTTTATACTGTATCCCGCACACAGCAGGGCAAGCAGAGGAAATATAGTCTTACAACGCTCTGTTCCCCACTTCTGGAGACATTGAATGTTCAGTGGGGGAACTTTGCCTCGACACCAGAGAGAAGAAATGAAAATATAAATTTAAATAAACATTTCAATTCCTCGCCACAATCAGTCGCGCTTACAGTCACACTTTGTGCCCCTGAACCATAACTGACTCTTTAAAAATGTTAATAATTTGTGATTTTTTTCACTTTTATTAAAATCCTTCGATATCGATGTTTGTTTGTTTTAGGTACATTCAAACTTTTCATAAACAAGGTACAGATTCCTTTCGCCGATTTACAAAGTAAAAAGTGAAAAAGTAACTTTAGATAATAATTATTTAATAAAGCAAAAATATATTTATGCCTTTGAAGGGTACACCTTTTTACATATATTACTATTTTTTACAGTAAAAATAATTACAAAAAAATGTTGTACTAACACTTACCATTGTCAAATTTATCGTCCGATGAGCTGTTCATATTAAATGTAATTTGAATTTGAATTAATAAATAAGTTATTTATAAAAACCGATATTTACTTTGCGTATAACCGTCACAATATGAAAATTCAATATGACAGGTAACCTAGTTGTTTGGTACAGATTATATAATACGAATGGGGATATATTTTATCTGTTCTGTATGTGATGAGCAGGAAAATAAATATTATTAATCTAAAAGTAGTAAATAAAAATATCAATGATGATTTGTGCTAAAATTAGGAGAATACAATTTAAGACTCATCTCTGCATCGCTAAAGCTTTCGTGGCGTCCGATACACCATCGGAGAAAAACTCTCCACGCTAATGTTACTATAACCTAAAAAAACAGTATATTATATAATGTCGTTTCGTGGCAATGTTTAAACCAAAAAACTAGAGCGACCAATAACATAATTTTTATAAAATTTTTTGTGATCGATGATTGTGCAGTTACATCTAAATTACAAGTACGTTTTATTATTAAAAACTTTAAAAATACACTTATTTCATATAAAGTAGCAAAAAAAAAATAGTATTAGCGTACTTGTGTGAAAAAGACTATAAAATTACTATAGTATTAATATATAGAGTATAAAATGGAGAATAATCACAAAATTTAAATTCTAGCTCATCGTATTGTCTTTTAAAAACAAAAAATACGTGTGAAAGAATTATTTTGATACGTCTATTCGTTTTTGAGATATTGTCCCTTAAAGTAAGCGCGCGACGCGAGATTCCGTCGGGCCGTAACCGACTCGCGTGACGTCACAGGTCTTGCAAAACTCGTTCGCTCAGTTCGTCTTCGTTCACTCGCAGTTCGCGCTCTTCTTTAGCTGGCGTTCCACCACAAATTTAGTTTCGTTTAATAAATAATATATAAATATATTTTTAAAATCTTTTTTTTTCACAAACATAATGTAATAGCGAGCATGGTATTTTAAGATATTGAAGTTTTAATAGTACTTTGTCAAAAAAACAGTTCTATCTTGTTCGGTTTCATGGCGTGTTGTACCAAAGTCGTTAGCTTTGATTATTTTTATTATAGTATCGATACTAGAAAGCTTGAATTTTTTCCAACAACACTTGGCTTGGCTTGAGCGTTACCGCAAACTTAATCAGTACTTTAATGGAGAGACTACTCAGAACTTTGATGGAGGCATACAGGAAAAAAAAGAAGAGCTCTATATTAGATTTGCGGCCTTTTTAGATTTGCAGAAGGCCATTAACTGCCTCGTCAATGTATTTGGAGGGATCCCTGAGGCCTACATTGAGATTATTAGGTATATGTACCACGATCCCGCTTTGCGATTCGCGATGGTTAGGACTGCTGTTGGCGGCACCAAACCCTTTAGATCACAGTACTTCACCAATGCTCGGCTCTTAGTTTGTTCGTATTTATTGTAGTGCTGGATACTGTCACGGCTCACATCCAGGACCAGCCTCCATGGCTGATGATGTATGCCGATGACATTCCACTCATTGAAGAGAACCAACTGATGTTGGAGCGTAAAGTGAACCTCTGGAACGGTGCGCTTGAGAACGGCAGTCTTAAACAAAATGTGTCGAAGTCCGAATACACAGCCTGAGGGAGCCCGGACTCGAGCACTGTCCTTATAGGTCTTGCACCAGGCGTTAAGTTGGAAAAGTTTCAAGTACCTTGGATCCGTTATGCGCTGCCTGGGCCAAATGGTGGGAGGTTACTAGTGTGGTCTGCGACCGCAGAATACCACCCAAGCTCAAGGGGCTGATATATAAGAGCATCATCTGACTGGTCCTTCTATACGGCAGCGAATGTTGGCCAGCACTATCTCGGCATGCTGAGGATCTTCACGTCACGGAAATGAAGATGCTGAGGTGAATAGGCGGCGTAACGCGGTCTGACGCATACGTTACACATTCATTCGAGGTCTTGGGGTCCATGACGTAGCGGATAAGCTCCAAGAGTGTGGCCTAAGATGGTATGGCCACGTTGCGCGCCAGTTAGGAACTGTGTCGGATGCTGGTGCCCTGCTATGTCTATCCTGTCCCTGGAGCTAGACCTCCGAACGCCCAAGGATGCGGTGTTTGGATGTCGTGATGCAGGACATGAGTACCACTCAGTGGTCGAACCAATCAGGATGTTACAGATCGTGTAAAGTAGAGTAGGTTAAGCAGGAAGGCAGACCCTGGCAACACACGCCGGGGTTAATGCCAAGAGAAAGAAGACTTGGTTGCAGTTGTTGAAGACTCGTCGCTTCGACGATGTAGCCCATTATAAATGTCATGGTATGTTTACAATCACCTCTGCTGACGGCACAATCTTCGCAGATTACGTATAAACGTATTGGTTCTTTTCATTGCATTCTAAACTGCAATAATATGGTTTAATAAGTGCGCGGTGTTCTGCTGTAATCTACATTTGGCAATACATACATTACCTACTCTTTTAACTTATACAGATATACATATATAAAAATATTAAAAATCTACATAAATGAAAATGTACATCTGCTCAACTTACTGCATGTATTTAGTTATATTATTATTATATTATTTTCACTTATAAAACAATCTTACTACTTTGAACTGGAATAAAAGGTTTGGTACTTTTAACGCAAATAGCGTTACCTACAATATGAAACTAGTTAGGTTAGGTTACATTACAGTTTTAAATAAATAATTTGAAATAAAATAACATAAGATATTATTATCTATCCCTACCCCAAATCGACATAATATTACTAGTTAGACAACAAAACTTATCTTCGCATTTTTACTCCTTGCATTTCTGCGGCGATGAAATTACTATTATTCGATAAATAATCGGCAACCATAAATCCATCTATTACGGGTAGGTTATCCGATTGCCCTTCATCTCTCATCCATTTTAATTGATTGGATTAACACTTTAGTACAGGTAAGTATCAAACAAACAAAGTACTGCGCGAGATCTCCTAACTATCACCGGCGACTAGCGAGTTGCAAGACCTGTGACGTCACCGCCGACCGCGGGTCTGTTAGCGGCATTTAAAATTTTTGCAAACTTCAAATGCCTGTAAAATCATAACTTCTTGGTTTTTTTTAATGAAACAAAAACTAGTGTATTTGTATACGTAAAAACATTACTGTAACGAACTTTGAAGCATTATTTCATACCTATTACCATTCCTCATTTGTCTCACTCTTTTTCTCTCAAGTGGGAATGGAACACGTAAACACCGTTTACAGTGAAATACTGCGCCGCAATAGCGTAAAATAAGTAAAATTATATATTGTATAAAAAACATAAAATTATTTAGATATAAAATTCTACTTTTTCGTATATTAATAATCCTTACCGACTTATCCTTATTAAACTGTCTATTTTAAAGTTAATTTGACATTAGCGATACATCTACTTAAGGTAAATGAACTTAAACTCTTCTTTATCTCCAGTATATAAACTCTTATATTATAAATTATTTTATAAATATATCTTATAAATTATTTTAGTTTCACACTGTATTCTGCATATAGCAGGGCACTGAAAAGGCAAGGGAAATGTAGGAAAATGTAATTAACATATTCCACTCTGCTCTTTCCAATCAATATTGCTTAATTTGCTTGTTGAGTGGCGGAACTAAACGCTGCGCCTTGGCTAATTATTTTAACAAATATTTTTAACATTAATAAAACAATGGGTGAACAAACCTGACAACTTCAATAATACTCCACACTAAGAACAAATAAAAACAACAAGGTTTAGTTTGCATTCGGGGTTCCGATTCAATCATGGCGAATAATACGAAAGCACGTCCTCCCACTTGCAGGAAGGGCACTAG
>HE668318.1:3662-34499 GCA_000313835.2 Heliconius melpomene melpomene
TAAGTAAGTATATATATATATATATATATATATATATATATATATATATACATATGTATTTTTACTTAAAATATAATTGGGAATGAGGTAACGCTATTTTGGGTTCCGCTCCGTGGCCCAAAATCCGCCTAATTTCTGAAACATAAGCGCGCAACATCGTGTTGAGTAACGGAACTGAACTCCGAGTTACGAATTCTCATTACGAATAGACAGGGGAAATTTAAATAACTTTAAACAAATTAACATTCGTAGACATTGCTGATAGAAGTGAAAACGTACAACTTAAAATGTTAGTATTAAAATGCATCAGAACAACGTCCGAGCTGCAGTAAGCGTGACGGTAAGGGTTCGGCACGGAACGGACGGTTAATTTCCACATAATGGATTGAATTATTTTCATTTTCTCGCTCTGGTAACAGAAAGCGTGTCGTTGAGTTGCGCCACTCGACACGCAACGTCTCTAACATTAGGCGGTGAATGGAGAACAGAGTGTCTTAACACAAGCTTCCCTGCTATATGCGGGACGCAGTGACACTAAAAACAACAATCTAAGTTCATATTACAAATTGATATAGACTATGATACATAATCTGTATAATATATGTGTGCGGTCGGGCGTGTCGCGCGCACCGAGCACCGAGCACCGCGCTCGGCACTCCTAACTAATTTTCGATTTATAGAATGTATTAATTCCAGCAATATTCAATTCTGTGTTTTGTTTCAAACATAAATTGCATCTGCTGTATAACGTTTATTGCTGTATAATATTGAAGCTAACTCGGTTATATTCAGTTATATACATATATTTTCATATATAATAGAGATCACTGTGGCAGACTGTGAACGTATCTGTTGTGGGTTCGATCCCCTTTGGGACGATGATAATATTTTTACTGAACTCTTGAAATGTTTCGTGTTGAGCGGAACTTAACCCCGCATGATTATGATTATACTTAAACTGTTTATTTATCCGTTTAGTAATGGAATGCTTAGAAAAGTGGGTCTTGACAATAATTTTCCTATCTAACTATATGATGTGTGCTCTATGAGTCATTTTATAGTATAACTAGTGGACCCGGACGCGGCTACGCTTGCTTGAACTATAAGAATATTTCCGCGTCGGTCATACTCATACTATGCCGCCCGTAGGCTAGGTCATTTCGAATCAGTGACATCTCCTTAATTATTTATTACAATGTTATACAGTAAACTATAATTTCAATCTAGATGAAAGTGACTATTATATTTTTTTCCATAAGGATGAATATCAAAATGTCGCGGTAACGGTTGCGTAGCGACGGCGACGCGACGGTTGTTATTAACATGGCAGAATAAATTGCATGTCAAATTAGAAAGTACTTTAAAATATATTAGTATATATGTGTAATGTAATGTTATATAGCCTATAACACTTCTGAAGAATACAGCTTTCATACAAAACAAAAACAATGTAAATCGGAACCAGTAGATCCAGAGATCTTAGCGTTCAAACAAACAAACAAACAAACATACAAACAAACAAACTCTTCCGCTTTATTATATTAGTATTATAGTATAATAGTTTTGAGCTCACTCTAAATAAAAATGTTTTTGCAAAAGAAACTTTTACATATAACAGCATCACGCTGTACTCACGTAACAGGGGAAACAGAGGGAACTTTATGTTAAGACACTCCGTTCTTATTAAAACACCTCCGTTACCCACTTTGCGCATTGTGTGTTGAGTTGTAGAATTCAATACCAGAGCGAGGAACTGAAAATATTAAATATATAATGTTCCCTAGTGGGAAACGAAGTCACTTACTTAATGATATAAAGATACATCTTTAACATTTTTTATGTCGTGGAAATTTATTTAAATAAAAAATATGCATAAGGGAAATATGTATATTACAATACTATATAATATTATTTTAACACAATTTCCGTGTAAGCGTATACACGCATGCTCAATAGGAAAGTTGAGTGGCTTTGTAAGGCTCATTCAAAAAAACAACACTGAATACAATAAGGAAATAAAAACGTAAAGGTTTTATAAACATTTATTACAACGAATCCTTAGAAAAAGGATGCGTAAATAATAAGATAGACTCTTATACATATAAAGATATATTAATTTAGATACAAGGGGGTTTATCCCCCTTGTATTGGCAATTGAAAATAATATTTCACAAATGTATGCTTTGTATGAGACAATTTAGGCGAATGCAAAATGCAAGGTAAATGTTATAGCGTAATAAATCAGTAGTTTCGGCCTAATATCCGGTTCGAGAGCCTCACAGTCGGCACTGCTTCCGGCTGCGCTCAGTCAGCTTACAGTGCTAATATTTCTTTCAAAATTCATTGCATCTATGCATTAATGGATTTTCAATTTAATTTTCATTCAATTCATTTCAATTTGGTGTTTGTTTTGTTTGGCTTCACGCTATATCCCGAATACACCAGGATGGAACCAACATTGATTGTTTTACATAATGGAAAAGTCATGTATCACAAAACTGTCTCTGCCTGCTACTGCTACGTGTACCGAGTGGCTAGGGCTAAGGGTAAAGGTAGAGACAACAATTTGAATATGGGCAAGTCCGAAAATTCTTTTCTTGCACACTTTTGAGACTTGGACTAGAATAGGGCTTAAGGTATTTTTTTCGCTGACGAATACTATATCTATACTACTATAATAAAGTGGAGTTTGTTTGTTTGTTTGTTTGAACGCTAAGATCTCTGGATCTACTGGTCCGATTTACTATGTTTTTATTTTGTATGAAAGCTGCATTCTTCAAAAGTGCTATAGGCTATATAACATTACATTACACATATAAACTAATATATTTTAAAGTACTTTCTAATTTGACATGCAATTTATTCTGCCATGTTAATAACAACCGTCGCGTCGCTACGGGACCGAAGAAGAAGTCACTTTTAGCATTTTAGATCTAGATTGAAATTATAGTTTACTGTATAAAATTCTAATACATAATTAAGGAGATGTCGCTGATTCGGAATGATCTAGCCTTCGCGCGGCCGATGAGTATGACCGACGCGAAAGTATTCTTATAGTTCAAGCAGGCGTAGCCGCGTCCGGGTCCACTAGTCAACAATATAAGTCTTTTTAATGATTATTATTAAAGTGAATTAAATATGAAATAGAACTTAAGATATTTATAAATATTCATTTAATTCTCAGTATAAAGAAATTGAACACTGATTATTTAAAAAAATCATTAAAATATTTACATTTATTGTGTAAGCATAATATATATTGTAGTATTTAATATTTGCTCTGGTGTCGCTCTGGTGTCGAGGCAAAGCGCGGTGTTGAGTTCCGTCACTCAACATACAATGCCTGCAGAATTCTGTGAAGCAATAGGCACCAGGCTCCCTCTACCTGCCCTGCCAAATGCCGATACAGCGTGAAACTGAAAACAAAGGTACTGATTAGTAGGTACTGATTATGATTATTTCTGTCCGCAACTTCATTTACGTGGATTTTATGGTGTAAAACGTAAACGTGAGAAATTTCAGCTTTCTACGATACAAAACATTGTATGGATGTAATATTCTATACTTCATTTCTCACTCTTTTATGACAATGACGGCGTTACTGCGCAGAATTTCAAATATACCTTTAGATCTACGCTTAGGTCACAAAGAGCTCAGAGTAGTGTCTGGGGTAGGTCTCTGATCTCCTCATCCTGGAGATAAATGAGGTATTTACCTCTGTTTCAGTTCTGCCTACTTTGAATATCTTCATCATTTTATCAGAACTGCATAAAGTTTGAATACTTAAAGTTTTATTAAAGTTTAGTAATTAATGTAAACTGAACTCACTGAAGTATTGAAATTCGAAGAAAATTTAACTTTATAGTTTAGGAGAACTACAAAAGTAACTTCGAATATATGCACTGTATCAGTTGAGACTATGTAGACTGATCACGTTGGTTGTGTCATGATGCAGATGCACAGCATCTCACTATAAACGCGATTGCGAATTCGATTCCCACTTAATGGTTTTCTTCGCTCTGACATCAGAAAGCGGGGCATTACGTTACGTCACATAACTTTTTTCCATATATTATGCACACTTTTCTATATACTTACTTATAATATCACAAAAAACGAGAAATTATGTGAGGCTAGTCGTGGCGTAGGGGCACATGTATACGACTGCAAATACGACAGATTGCGGGATTGATTCCCACTCGAGCAAATGAAATGCTCAATATATTTGTTTCCTCGCTCTGGTAACGAGGCAAAGCGCGGCGTTGAGTTGCGCACGCTCAGCACGCAACACTTCTAATATTAACAGAAACGTCTTGGGAACGGTGTGTGTTCTCAGATTCCCTCTGCCTACCATGCTATTTGTGAAATACAGCGTGAAGCTAAGAAAATAGATATATTATGTGGCCGTTGTCAGCTGGCCGTCAGCTACCGACAGATACCGCGATGGAATTATTATCTTTAAATTATTTTCATATTCTCAAAACGCGTCGTTGAGTTCCGCTATTGAAATTCGCAATGTATTGAAGAAAAAACGGTGCGTGGGGACCGGATTGTTTAGCACTAGACCCCCTCTGCCTTCTTTGCTTTGCGGGAAAAAGCTGCATTTTTCACAAATATTAAGTGAAATCGTCGAATAAATATTTCAGGTAACATTTATAGCGAAATTTCCGTCAGATTTGTAGTCCCGGAAGTAGTACCGACTTGGAGAATCCGACCGGATATTAAACTGAAACTACAGATTTACTATGCGATACTATTTACCTTCTACACCCTTCTAATTTATGTAGCTCTTGTACTTTTGAGTCAATAAACCTATATCTCATAAAGTACTTGGTTGAATTGAAAAAATATATTTGTATTGGACAGTCGATTTCTAGGTTTTACGCTGTATTCCACACGTACCAGGCAGAGGGAACCTGAGATCCTATGAGACAATGTTACAGATAAAACACAGTTACCAGATAAAGTAACATGAAAATATTTTTATTTGAACTAATTGTATTTAATACTAACACAAACATTATAAGCATATTTCATGTAAATTAACATAACTGCAGTTCAGCCGAAACGATAAAATAGAATAGTGCAGTATAGTTTAGTTTCGAAATGAGTAAATTGAAACAATTTAGGGCCTGCAATAACACTCACTAATAGGCGCAGTGGCAAATGGACAAGTGCACCGCAGCGGCGTCATGTGCACCTTGTATATAATACACAATATATACTTTTATTATATAAGAGAATCAATTTTACATTTTTAAATATTAATTGTTATAAAAATTCATTTAAAAATATTAAAAAATGTATATAATTATTATTAGAATATTGATTGGCATGGTTTTTTATTTAATATAAACATTCCTCTTGGGCTGAATCGTTATCGTTATCGGAATTATTTTAGTATCACATTGTCGTGTCGGAAGTAAAAGAAAAATATATTTTGTATAATATAAGAAATGCTCATAAAACACATAACCTTTCCTTAGCAGTCGGGAAAAAATCAGAAGGGAAAAAAAAATTGACCTGAAATAGTAAAATGACTAAAAGTAACTAAGAAAAGACTTAGTCACAATTATTGCAAACTGAAGGCAAATAATAACATACACATTTCAAAGCTGGCCAGACATGCCTACTAAAAGTACAATAATTAATTATCTAACGTCAAATCCACCGCACCATATTACCTATCTATCGAACACATGTAAATTTTTAAACGGTAGATTAAGCGGGGTTTGATCATCGCCAGCACGTATCAGCACGTATCAGCACGTATCAGCTGCACACAAGCTGGTTAATTGATTTTAACATGATTACTTTAAAGTGATTACCCGTGTTTTTTTATCAAGCATGGGTGACCACTTTTGAAGGGATTTTTGGAATGATCGCTTTTGAAGTTCATCATTTGATTGAATGACGTATGACAAAATACAATATGTTTCAGTATTTTTAATACTAATATTACTAAAAGTGACTAGCACCTAAAAGTGAGTAGCAATTTGTCTCCAAAATTGTCGACGGCACTGTTTACTTAAAATTGAAGTAATTGGAGCCTCTTGTCCCGCTGTATCCCGCAAGTAGCAGGGTATGTCGAGGAAATCAAGTGTTATGACATTCCGTTCTCTACTTTCCGCTCAATTTTTAAGATATTGCGTGCTGAGTGATGGAACTCTACGCCGCTTTCTCAATGTAAAATATATATAACTATTATATATGAGTACGATTCTTAATATCCTAATGTCAAAAACAATATAGAAAAAAGGTGGTAAATTAGTGGCAACGTTCACAGAGAGAACTTAGTAGACATTCCGTTCTCCACTTTCCGTCCAATTAGCGAAACATTGCGTGTAGAGTGACGGAACTCAACGCCCCTATACAAATAATAAATAATCCATAGTTTACAAAAGACGTGTACGCCGTAGTCGGCGCGCGTCACACACGCTGACAATGATGGATGAACTACACTTTAAAACAAAAATAGACGCTTTACGCTGTCATTCAAGTGGAGAGACTGGGAAGAGATTTTTTTAGATCGCTATTTGCGATTGTGTAAACATATTAGAATGTTGAACAAGTGTTTGACTGGTTTGATAATGTTTACATGTGGTCTGTCGTCGTGGCGCTGCCGCTGTGGAAACGTCCTTGTGGTGGTTGAATCGAGTTCGAATTTTGGCTGAGGAAATGTTTATAGTGTTACGTAGTTAAAATATACTATAAACATTCATGAATTTATTAATTATTTTCGTTTCCTCGATCTGGCATGGCATGAGTTGCGGAACTAAACGTCGCACTTTGTCTATCAGAATAGGGAAAATACAACCATCGTGTTCGTCCAACACTGTGTTACTTTGCCACGGTGCTCACAATTATATTTATAATAAAAGAATCCAATTTGAGGTTTGGTCTAATTTAATAACTTTAACTATGTTATTACTGCGGCTGTTAAATCCTTTTATATGTTTACTATTTCGGTTGTTCTATTAAGGTAGTTTAGTTAAAACAACAAAATGCTCTTGTAATTATAGTGTCGTACCGCTATTATAGGCTTCTTCATGTAAATAGGTCTGAATATAATGGCTTATAACTATGAAAGTACCTTCATATTTATTGTAGATGTTTACTTAGGAATTAAATACTAATATTTTGTTTCATAAAATTATACGAAGTTAGTCATGGCCCGTGACTTTGTTTGTGTGGACTTTAAGACGTGAAACGGAAAATCAAAGTTAACGCCACGCCTAGTTTTTTTACCAGAGCGAGGAAATGAAAATAATTAATTCCCTCCAGTAGTAATCGTACCAACAACCGTCGCGTTTGTAGTCAGGCACTGTACCGCTGGGCAGCGACCACTCCGAACATATATATAACCAAGTAATATGCGATAAAACTCATTAAACTACTTTTAATGGATTTTAATATTAATAATCGGGAAACCCAAGGAAATTACCATTCTAACTACCATTTATACATAAGTACATATCAGGTGTATTCAACAGTTTCAGTGAAGGGACAGGCAGCCCACAGGAAATGGGCCGAAAACAAAAACAATTTAAAGTTTCCCCTTACTTTTCAATTATGCTCAGAACGACCCAAAACGATCTTTGAATCCATATTGTACTGTTTAACTTATATTTGGGCTAATGAGTGGTGTTACACTCAGTGGTTAAAGTGTGAATGGATTTATAAAGTTTTGGGTTCCCGACTTCACGCTTCACGCTTTTTCCCGCAAAGCAGTGCGGGCAGAGGGACCCTAGTGGAAGGCGCGGTCTGGTGTGAAGTGGCCTAATTCTTCGTAACATTACTCGCGGACGGCATCAACATTAAATACATTTTCATATTGCATATTTTTTTTGAACAGAAAACAATGCGACTGAATATTTGTACACGTTTGTGAAAACGGCACTCGCGCTCAACTATTCGAATAATGTTGTTATTTACAGTGTAATGAATTTAAATCACATTAATTACATTCTGTTCCATACAAACTGTACGAGAGCGTAGACTGTGGAGTATGCTGGGTGTAGGGAGTAGTGGAATATTTCATAATTAGCTATTATTTATGTTTTTGATTAGTTTTTGTTATACGAAAAGACGTGAATAATGGAGTTTCTAGCAGATCGTTACTAATTCTTCATTTTAATGTTATTTTTTGTATTTTAATGAACGCATATGTAGTGGGGAAGGCAGAGGGACCCTAGTATTAAGACACTCCGTTCTCCATGCAACGCCCAGTTACGCCCGCGAGATACTGCGTGTTGAGTGACGAAACTCAACGCTGCGCTTTGCCTTGTTACCTGAGTAGACATCAAAACCAAAACCGTCGTGTTCGCCATTTTTTTTTTTTGGGTACTTTTTAGGTACTTTTAAGTACTTAAAAGCCTAAAAATATCTTCAACACTTACAAATATCACGTGCCAGCATAAGTCAGACGTAACAAGAGCGTTTCCCCTAAATTTTGTTTTGGGTAACCATAAATAAATAAAAGGAAATAGAGATGCTCTAGTGTAGAGTACCCATATCATCTCGCGCTACATATTTAAGTGATGACAGCTCATTTGGTCTGGGGTAATAGAAAACAGACCAACTGTCAGAGTACTTTTGCTGACAACTTTACAGCTTTCTATTAAACAAAGTTTGTAATTTACTGAGAATCACATCAAAATCAACAAATTATGTGAGAATTGAGGAGAAATTTAATTTTTAGTCTTTGATGAATTTCGTCTCTTTAGTATTTGTTTCTTAGTAATGATATATTTCTATAAGTCTTTTTCACCTTCACACTGTATCTCGCATATAGCAGGCTAGGCAGAAGGAGAACTTAATGATGAAACACTCCTTCCCTCACTTTCCGCCTAATTTTCGCGCTTTGTCTTGTTTTCTGGTTACAAGTTAAAGCGCGACATTGCAATGAAATGAAAATAACTTAATGTCCCCAGTGGAAATCGAACTCATAACTTTCGCGCTTACAGACAGTTGCTGTGCCCGCACGATGTCCACATTTCCACACAAAAGCACATAACATGTTAATTATACATATAGAAAAAATTGTAAAAGATATCTGATAGATGTAATCTCAATCCAATCAAAGTATCTCAGACGTCGATTTATTACTAGTCGAAGTACTGTCAGAGACCTACAGTCGTTCCGTCACTATCCTACTGATTTTACTCACTTGTGTCAATTGATTATATCAGTCGTGGTGCAGGGACACAAAATGTGATGTTCCCACTCGAGGAAATGAAGTATATATTCAAATTTATATTTCCATTTCTTATCTTTGTTTGTTTGACGAGGGAAAGCGCGGCGTTGAGTTCCGCCACTAGACATGCAATGTCTCCAGAATTCGGCGGAAAGTGAGGAACGGAGATGCAGAGTAAAGTTAAAAAATCTAATACCCATATACAAATATAATTCTTAACATGTTTTCGAGTGTACTCAAATCACGGCGCAATATAACAAAGGTGGGGTTGAAATTTAAGCAAAGCGAGACAACCGACCCCGAGAGGACACGAGCCTCATGTATGAATATATATGTTTAGTGTTTGTAGTTTAAAACATCGTAAATAAACTATTGACTAATTGAATGTGAGTATTTTAACACCAGGTAAACAAAGCGTGCCATTGAATCCTGACACTCAATACATATGTCTTAAATTAAATGGAATTCTTAAATGTAGCGGCGAAAAGCGGAGAATGTATTGTATCTTTCCGCCGCGTGAGAACCGAATATACAACTATTGTCTATACCGCCACTGAACTATCGTTATTGGCCACTCGAGTCGCTAACAGCGTCATAATGGTCACTCAAGAGCAATTACTCGCGCCGTACCAAAAGCACCTGTGTCGAGTTCTGTGCCATTTCATAGCTAATTCTATTAGACCGCCGAGCCAGTTGCGGATAGCACGAGTGTCTGCGTATTCTACTGCGAGTGTGGTTAATACCTACAATTGAATTATTCATCACATTTCTGCGTAATGCTTGTAATATTTTTCGATAAATGCACTTTAGGTAGAGGCTACAGTAGCATAGAGGTGGTGACTGTAGTAAGTAAACGCTGTGTGTGGTGTTAAGTTCCTCCACTCAACAAAATTGGGCGGAAAGTGGACAATTGCCTTAATACTAAGTTACCCCCGACATGACCGTGGGTTCTTTTCTTTTCCCTCCGTCATAGGTGGCAATTATTTGTGCCAGTCAACACGCAACCAAAATTACAAAACGGAGTGTTGTAACACCAGGTTTCCTCTATCTACCCTACTACGCGGGTAAATCTATAATTGCCTTATATAGTAACCGAGGTAACCTTGCCCAGCCTAACAAATCCCCGAAACTAACCCAAAAGCCCAACAATTATATTAAATACCAATTCGATATCGACACAACATTTTGAAACCCTCCCAAATATTTAATTTTATATCCAATAAATGCATTTTACGATCTCGTCGTTGAATTACACAGATATGATATGATTCGCGAATATTCGCTGCTAGGGGATGTTCATAACCTTATTTAATAGAAAACCGCTCAATCGAAATAACTCTAAATCACATAAGTTTACGGTTTGGAAAATATATTGGCTATAGAATACTTTACAATATCAATTCATAGTGCCGATGACTGTAAACGTAGCAGTTGCGGGTTCGATTCCGAGTCGGGCGAATGAATTCTTTTTATTTACTCGCTCTGGTAATAAGACAAAGCGTACCGTTGATTTCCGCCACTAACCACGCAATGTCTCTAGTATAGATCGTAGTGGGGAACGGAGTGTCTAAACACTAGGTTCAGAATGAAACTGATTTTTTTAAAGTAACTAAATATTAGTTATATAAAAAATATGTATGTTTATACTCTCACCACACAGCACCGAAGAAACTGAAAAGAATGGTATTATTAAAAAAGTTCGTCTCGCTAAGCGTATCTCGGCAATGAATATTATATTTGGTCCAGATCTCCGGATGCTGTGACTCTACTTAATTAAACAATTCAAACATACAATGCCTGATCTTGGGGCGCTTAATTTAGTTCTTTGTTCGTCCCACGGTCTCGCTGTGGAAATCCTCTTATTTAGAGTGTCTTTGTACTTAACTAGCTTTAGTGTAGGTATTATGTTCTTGAGCTAGGTGTATTTCAGTGTATTTTTTTATTATATTCAAAAATTGTTTTACTCTGTATCCCGCATATAAAAGGGTAAAGGGAACCTAGCATTGAGACAGTCCGGTTGGCATTATTCGCTAACGTCGCGCTTTACCTACCAGATCAGGGAAATGAAAATAATAGATACAATAATACAAGCATTTTAATTATAACATAATGAAATTACTTAAATGACAGAATTTGTTATTAAGCTTCCTGTACATACTTGTCAAATCTGTACTCATCTAAAGTTACAAATAGTTTCAATATCACTTTGCAGTAAGACGACGCCTTGTAAGGACAAATTCCTGCGTTATTTAGATTTACTCACGTAACTAAAACTATCGTGGGGCAGTACGCCGACGTAATTATTAAATAATACAACAATTCCCTCGTGTGAGAATTGAACTCACAATCGCCGCAGTGACAGTCAGACGCTGTGTCGCTGCAGCACGACAGCATTATATAGCAGTAACAGTATAGCAGACTGACTGAGGTAAGACGCACGCACAGCCGTAACCGCTGATGGTAGAAACGTAAAATTTGGGCAGATGTTTACTTTTGTAATCTGGACATCCACTAAGAAGGGATTTTGAAAATTTTTAACCCTAATGAGGTGAAATAGGAGTTAAAAGTTTGTATAGAAAAAAAATTAAATCGGCACCGATTTTTATAAAATGTAAATTCAGACTCTTAAAAATATTTAATTGAACACGTGTTTCACAGTTTTTTAGAATTTACCCCCTAAGGGTGCCAATAAGGGGTTGAAATTTTGTATGGAAAAATCTTTTAATCGCCACCGATTTTTATAAAATTTGAAATTTAGACACTTAAAAATATTTCATTGAACACATGTTTCGTGGTTTATTTTAATTCATCCCCTAGGGGTGCAAATAAGGGGTTAAAAGTTTGTATGGAAAAATCTTTAAATCGCCACCGATTTTTATAAAATTTGAAATTGAGACTCTTAAAAATATTTCATTGAATACGTGTTTCATGGTTTATTAGAATTCAACCCTAAGGGTGCAAATAAGCAGGCGAAGCTACGCGCGTCCGCTAGTATTATATAGTCTTTTTATTGCTTATATTTATATTATTGCTTATTTATTTTATTGTTGATTACAATATCCTTGTTAATTTTTACATTTTTTTATTTAAATAATATTTAATTAATGTTATATACCGTAATATGTATGATAATTAATAAAATATTAATTTACAATTCGCGTTAACGAGGGTACAGTTCTTCAATTGGTGTCTTATTTTCATTTATGTTTTTATGTTTTGTGTTATAAAAGATAAAGCTAAGCAAAAAAGAACTCATAGTCGTTCTCACTTTTATTTCATTTAGAGTCATCAATATTGTAGACGAAAAAAATAAAATAAAAAAAGCACGATGCCATTTTGATCAAGATACCGTAACAGGTAATAAACTAAACTATTCTAAAATTTAGAATGTTTCAGCAATTTAGTTTTCAAAAATAACTTCTGCTACTAACTGAAATGAACATAATCCATTCTCCTGAGGGTGAATCGAGTCCAAAGCCGTCCCGTTTACAGTCAGACGCTGCGCCACGGTACCGCAGCGACCACAAGTGCCATATTAACATAAACATCTATATAAAAACATACAATTTGTTTCCAGGTATATGTGACGTGGCAGGTGGTGCGGGTTCCATCAACTCCCTGCCAGTTGGCAGCACGTTACGCTTAGCGCCCTCCTTCGACGCGACCACGTCCCGCAACGTCACAGCCCTCGTGGGCAAGTTCGCGTACTTAAACTGCACTGTGAGGAATCTTGGGAATAGAACGGTAAGTTGTAGGTATAGTTATTACTATTCATTCTGAATTCCACTCTTTCAAATAGAACGACAGAAAAAAAATCGAGAACTACTAAGAATATTATTTAATTTAATAGTGTGTGTGCGTGAATTAAAGCTTTATTTCCCCTAAATATACATGTAAATTTATGTAATATTTTGATAATTAAAGGACAAAAAGCTCGATTAGCATCCGCTAATAGTTATAAAATTACTTAATATATTTCAATTCCATTTAGTGATAAAAAACTCTACAGTAACAACCCACAAACCAGATCAATTTAAAATAACTCCTTTCCCTATTAAAAACCTGCTCCATTACTCTTCTATTAGCGTAAAGTTTTTGAATAAACTTTATAAATTGCTTAATAAAAGGAATCCAAAGTAGTTTAGGATTACAGCAATACGGGGAACCGTATTGAATGTAGAGTTGGATTTGCAAACGAACTACGTACTATTGTAGGATACGAAATAAATTGGAGCTTCTCTCATATAACATGAGCAATATAAATGCATAGAGAATAGTATCATAAAATCCTAGTAAACTATACAAAACATATATAGGTGACCCCTTTCCGGTGGAAAAATTGGCAGGCGACTATTATGTTTCAAGCTAAATTTTGGCAAGTTTGATGGCGTTTGCTGAAATAAAGGCAATTGCTGATATTATTAATGATTTAAAGCGGAGAATTTAAATTAAACCTTGTTATTAGCTGTGTTTTTTTTGATTAATTTGCCAAAGGACAGCGTTTGAGTAAAATTTGATTTTTGTGTTAGGACACTCCGTTCCCATTAGGTTTTCCTTTCCCCAATTTCGGCCAAGATATGGAGACAGGAGTGGCGAAACTCAACGTCGCGCTTTACCTCGTTTCAAGAGCGAAGATTTTCTCGAGTGGAAACCGCACCTTTGTGCCCCCGCGACACGACCTACCTCGAATGATGTTGTATTTCCAATGCTAGCTATATACAGCTATTAACGGCCCACTCTTGGCTTCGCCCGCACTCCACCTATGATATTTTTATTATGCTGCATTTGCCAGCAGATTAATACACTCACGAACACCACGTGGCTGTATGATAGGACGTCAACGGCGGATGGGGTGGGTGTAGGTTTGATTCCCCGAGTGGAAAGCAAACCTACAATCGACGCATTTACAGTCGCACTATGTGCTGCTGCACTATGCGCTGCCGTCTTTTTCTATTTACTCCACAAAAACAAAAATTGCTAAAAGAAAAAAAAACAAAATTTTAGGTACTGAGGTGTTCCAAACTAGGTTTACCGAAAGCTTTTAGTCAAACCTATTTAAGTTGCTGTATGAAAGTGTCTCTTATCATATATGTTACACAAATTTGGACCTTATCACTCAGTGATAAGAAGTAGACGTTCCCTTCCTTTTGGTTTCAAAACGTGTGAGCGCGACGTAATGAATGTGTAAGAGTGCGGGTGATTTTGACGCTGCTTAATAGAAGTCTTTATTTTGAAGGACAATCGTGGCTGTGAAACAAGGGTAGCTCTGTAAAGTGCTTCAGAATAATGTTTTTTTCTTGTTAGGGTGGGTAGTCAGGGTAGAAGAGTAAAACATTATTTCTTTCATTTAAATTATTCTTCATTTTAAATGAAAATCTAATATGGTAAAGAGTTCAAAAGTTCAGTACAGATTCGATCTTCTTTAAATATACGATGTCACGATTTTCTATGAGAGTTGTACTCGTATATGAAATTTATGTTGTTAGAATCGTTATAAAACAAGCTAACATAAAAATAAATTGGCCAGTATTTCTGTGTAATATAACAAATTTTTATTCAAAATGTTAGTGCGTGATATTTTTCACTGTTTTTCTGAGTCTAACTATAAATACATTGATTGTGGGTTCGATCTGTCCTCGAAGCAATGATTGATGATCAGATGAAGCGCGAAGTTGAGTTCCTCCACTCAACACGCAATGTCTTGAAAATTAAACACAAATCGGAGAACACATTTTTTAAATACATTTCTAACATTGTTTGATCACAGACACACAGACGGACGCGTGGTGCACTGGTGGTCTTGTTCAAACGCTAACTTGGAAGGTATGAAGAATGAGTAGACACGCAATTACCCAGACGTTCTGCTTCAAAGTTTCAACTTGCGCCTGACTTTGACAGCACTCTGGGGATCTAAAGGCATGAAAAGTTTTACTTTTGACTAGCTGTTATACTTAAATGTTAATACACTCTACAGTGTATACTTACTTGCCTTCTGATCAAGCAACGTACGAACGCGGAATGTATTTTAGTTTTGTTTTTTTTCATAAAGGTGCGTTTTAATTAAAAATTATAATAGTTAATTGAGAATTGGTTGTAGAAATAATCTTTTACATCTTCTTCATCTGAGGCTGTCGCGGCGCAGTGGAATAGATCTGACTTCAAAGGTGATAGTTGTGAGATCGATCCCCAATCGGGGAAATGGATTTTTTTAATTTCCCCTTTTTGGTAGACAAAGTGGGTCATTGACTTCTGCTACAACACGAAGTGTCATGGATTCTGGCGGATAGCGAAGAATGGAGTGTCTTATTTTTACATAAAGCTGTCTCTACCTACTTTGCTATACATATACTGGATAAAAGAAGGAGCTGAATGTGTTTAAAATCTGTTTACTCTTATTTGTTTTATTAATAAACCTCAAGACGTACATTACATGCGTAAATGATTGCGTAACTTGTTCCCTCTTGGATAAATATTTCTATTTATACTTTTAAATTACAAGAAAAAGCGAAATGAGTCGCTATTACCTGGGCCCCGGAGTGCTTCAACACTAAGCTTACTTTTAAATAATGCGTTAAATTATGCTTAGTGATAAAAACAAACCTCTATTTTCTACAAAATGTAATCATAATCTAAATCTGTTCCACCTACATTGTAAAAGTCACATATAATATCCAAACGTCTGAACATATAAAATTTTCCATTTATAACATTACAAGGAAGTAGGATTGATCTTCTCTCGGATTTGAGTCACGCCGCGGACCCCTAAGCGATGGCTTCCAACTGATTGAACCGATATAAACTATAGAATAAGGTATTCCATCAACGGCCCCAATTTATAGACGTCGGTTTAGTTTAATCAAACGACTATGACATTCGTCCTGACTTTGTTTGACCGTTTTTTTAACATAATATTTGTTTGAACAAGGAAAGCTTTTGCTTATATTATTATTATACATATGTTTGCTTCCATTGTTCTGTCTATGAAATGTAACGATACTAATATTATGAAGCTGAAGAGTTTATTTGGTTGATCGCGATAATCTTAATTCCAACTGAAATGAAAAAAAAAACAGGATTTTGATCGTTATTTGCTTCTTTTTCTTTATTAATATATTTTTTTATATTACTACTTCTACATGCATTCATTGTACATCTTGACCGAGTGATGGCTAGTACCTAAATATTTTAACCGTTTATAGACATTTTCCCCTCTACCATCTACTAACAAAGTAAGGCAGAACGTTGCTTATCCATTACGCAAACGTCGTCATTAATAATATTAATGCAAATAATCTTCTTAACTTGGAGTTGTTTAACGATGACAAATCTGAAAACAAAAGTCGAACTGATTAACGGTGCTTTGTGTGCCGCTTGGATGTTAGGTGTGTTTCAGGGTATATAATTACAAATGGAGTAACAATCTTAATGTGTTGGATGCTTAAATTATTGAACAAATAACATATGTTGGTTAGGGTCATTATTTAAAAGTGGCAGGGGGAGACCCCCTGGTCGGTTGATCTTCAAGAACAAAGCATCCGATGATTCTAGAGGAAGGTCACATTAAAAGCACGGAAAGAGGGTGTGTGAAAAGGTTGATGACAGTGGCTATTTAGCTTTTCTCAAATGCAATTGGAAGCTGCACCCGTAGTAGTAGTGGTTCGATTTCTATTGGAGGAAATTATTATTTTTTATTTCTTTGGTCTGGTAATAACTTGGAGCTCCACCTTTCAATACGCAATGTCAAAAATTGGGCGGTGCGTGAGAAACAGAGGATCATAACACTACACTTCCTGCCGTCCGTCTACACTGCTAAAACAGAATAACACGTGAAGCTAAAAATAGCTGTTAACTTTTATACAAATTATTATTATAATATTATATTAATATTAATTGTTCGTTCATTTCAGTAAAAACGTCACGACTCTTTATCATGACTTGTATTGGCGTTATTAATTTAATCTTTTAAAATTTTTATTTCAATATGCCGCTACTGAAATGTGGCGATTTAGCAGATATATATATATATATATGAAATTGTAGCGTTGCATACGATTAGCTCAGTTTCCTTATGGAAATTGGATTACATTGAATTCAGTTGGCGAATACTATTAAATTTTTTATTTCCTACCGTATTAATACTAGTCTTCGAAAATATTTTGTGTCATAATTTCGATTTTTTATTAATATTGAGAACGTTTAAATTCATTGTATACAATTCTTGGTCGAAATACAATAGGCCTGTGTTTACTTACTATTTAATTACTACGAGTATAATCAAACTCCTGAACAAATTTTAATGCAACTTGGTACGAAAAAAGCTTCAGAAACAGAAAAGGCGTCATATTTTATTCTGAAAAATGATGTACTCACTGTAGATAATGGGGTACATTTCAGTAATATTCAGTTGCTACGCGGAAACAACTCCAAGCGTTTTAATCGAGACTGCCACTCATTACTTCATTTATACTCGGAAATGCAGGACTTTCTACGATATTGACAATACATTTATTTGTATGAAATACTTTATGTGTATTATTACTTATCGATTTGTATTATAAAAAGGTTTAGATATATATATATATAATATTATTTCACGCTATATACCGCTTACAGCAGAGTAGGCAGAGGGGAGCCTAGTGTTAAGACACTCCGTTCCCCACGTAGACGTTTTAGAGCGAGTTAATGAAAATAGTTATCAATTTCCCCGAGTAGAAATCGAACTTACAACAATAAAATGTTTTTTAACCAATCACGTATATCTTTATGTATATCTATTGTAATAAGAATTGTGTAATATTCGAAATCGCTGCCTACCCTCTAGCATGAGGAACATATAAAAATGTCATAAATAGGTGAATCAAAGTAAATTTCAATGAAGGAGCGAGTATCAGTAGCTATCATTTCGAGGATAAGACATTAGAGCGGAGGCCGGGCTGTCATGGAAATTCGCATAATAACCTACTTCTTACACGCAGTATTTGTTTATGGTAATTTCTATGAATATTCATAGAGACCAATGATAGACGATACAAGCGAATATATGCTTTATTGCCCATATTGTATTATAATAGTACCGTGGATGTTCCTTGCAGTTAAAATGCTTATTTTGTATTAGTTATGTACGACTTTGTCTTCAACGTATTTTAACGATGTTTTGACTACTGTTGTAAATTATATGGATGTCTCGTTTCTACGTTTGTTTTGTAACGACCCTGCATGTATGGGGGGTTTTAAGACCTATTGTTGCATTTGTTGGATTAAATGTCGATTGGGGATAACTATTAATTGTTATTTTATTTGCATGTAAAATCTAAAAATTCCCTATAGTCCTCTGAAATCCAGGAAGTATGTTTAATAGCGATAGAAGATAAGAATTGGATGTGGAGAGACATATTGCTGCCGGTAGCGGAATTAACAGTGCCTTAGCTGAGTTGATAAGACGGCAAAATATCCACTGGAGGAAGGTCATATGAAAAACGCGAGGACCGAGGAGCTCTAATGATGAGGTTGATGATAGTGGATGAAACAAAAGAGATATCCAAAGAATGCGTTTGGCTCGCTGCGTGGTGTTTTGCTACCGCGCTAAGGGCAAAGCCCGAAGATCAAATTAAATCTTGATCAGCTATTGTAGGATTTCAACAGATGTCTAGTTTTGACTGAATTCAGTGCCAGCCTCACCATATGATGCAATCATGTTATCAAGTTATATTTTATCGTCTATCTATCTATCATTGGAGAGTATACAAACGACAACTTTGTGTCTCGACAAAAGGTCTTTAAAGTGTTTACGTCAAAAAGCTTTCAAATTCTGTATAATATCCATTAATTATCACAATTAGCGTAGTAACAATAACAAAATAGTTAATAATCCAGAACAACAACCCGTTTCAGTTTTACAATTGTAACACAAAACAAAGACTGGCGGATGCTTAAAGCGCCAATAAAACGTATTACTTTTAATTACACCTTTATCGGAACTTGGATTATTGCTGTGGTAAATTCTAACTATACATCATTTGAGATATTGAACCTTATACCTATATGAATAGAGTCAAGAAAAATAACATTCAACTTGTGCCGTTAACCCCGTACACCGCTTTATGATAGGTTGGATAATTAAATGATGTTAGAACGAGGACAGAGTTCTTCGAGTATAGAGTGTGTATCAAGTTTATGCCTACAAGTTGACTGTAAAATGTTAAAGTTGATTTTAGTTGTTATTTCTGTAGTCGTCTGTGGAGCCCAGCGTCAATATAGATTTATGCAGTCGAGGCAGTGGCACAGTACCACTTAACATGCAAAGCTTTGAAAACGAATACCAGGTTCCCTCCGTCTTGCCTATTATATCTGGAAGTAATCATTAAACTGCTTTTTTCTTTACTTGACAAAATCAAATAGTGGAAAGTACTTAAAAATATTCGTTGGTCGGTGGTTCAATTCTCATACGAAAGATTTTTTTATAGTTTTTTTATTGTTCAAGCGTAGTCAAGTGTAGCTTTCGTTTCTATAATAAAATTCAGTAATGTATTCTAAGTTTGTCCCTACAAGGATTTAAAGCAACCCTAAAAACAATCCGTCAACGCCTTAGTGGCGCAGCGGCACAAGGGTGTGATTGTAATGCGACGGTTGTGGGTTCGATCCCCACTCGAGGAAGTGAAATATTTATTTACGTTTATATTTAAATGTCTTCGCTCTGGTTTCGAGGCAAAACGCGGCGTTGAGTTCTGCCACTGAACACGAAATGTCTCCAGAATCCGGCAGAAAGTAGGGAACGGAGTGTTTTAACATTAGATTCCCTCTGCCTGCCCAGGATACAGTGTGAAACTGATTTAAACTGAAATAAAGTTTCGTTTCGCTAACGTTTACTAGATCTTTATGTATATTCACGTATATCATATCATAGCGGGGTCGGACGCGCTTTATTTTTTCTGAAAAATAATAATTAAAAGATTTAGAACTTACCTTAGGTTCACGCTTTATCTCTAGCGGGGTAGTCAGAGAGAAGGGAGCGCCAAACGCTACGGTAATATTTACAGTAATAATAAAAAAGATATCTGGAAGTTTATTTTTTTTCTATAAAAAACAATAGACGTCTGAAATCGTAAGAAAGGTATTTACGACAAATTAAAATTATTCATCTAATTAATTTATTCATACAAAATATTATTAACTAACAAATATTACATAAAGAAAAAAACTTAAAAGAAATTTCTACTAATTAAGACGAAGAAGAGACACAAAAGACGGTATTACAGCCAATTAATATTTTTTTACACAACATTTTGAGTATAAAATATTTTAGTTGTTACTAACTATCAATCTTGTGGTTTTTTATCGATTATTAAAAAAAAAAAATTTAATGTCAAGACACTCTGTTCCACTTTCCGCCTAAATCAAAGACACGTGTTAACTGACAGAGCTTAATGCTGCAACGTGTCTTAGCAGGCAGGGTAGGCATAAAGTAGATGGGAACTCAGTGTTAAGACACTCCGTTCTTTTTAAGGCACTTCCGTTGTCCAAATTCTGCAGCCGTTGCGTGTTAAGTAGTAGTTACTAGTACTAGCTAAAAAGTGTCCCTATTAAAATTTGTGATCATTATATTCAATTACATACATATACTCTTATCAATCCCACAACTATGGCGTTAAAAAGCATAGTGTATACTCGTAGATATTGTTATCAGCTTAATATCGTCGAAGAATGTGTGTTAAGTATCGCTTCATACTTTGAATAAAATTCCTTGTGCGCTTTAAAATTGTAATAATTATTACTGAAATTCTTGTGGTATTAGTGACTAAAGTAGTATAACGTAGGTTATAGAATGTGAAAATTGTGATAAATTTGTTTAACAAAATGCATCAACATATTTTTGTGTCGCGTAAAGGGACTGTTTGATTGGTCGATGGTCGTTGGTTCATGTTATTATATTAATATATCGTTTTCACTGGAATCAGGTCAAAAACGACAGAACGTGTCGTTTACTTCCTCAGGGACCTAAAGCGTCTGGACTGGGAACTGAGCGTGTATATGTATATATTTTAGAGACGTCGTGATGCTACCGCACAGCGACTAGTTATAAACGAGGCGCTTGTAGGTTGGATTCCCTTTCAAGGGATTGAATTATGTTCATTCCCTCGCTCGGGGTACAAAGACAAAGCGCAACCTTGAAATCTGCCTTAACACTCAATGTTTCGACACTCAAATTGGGCAGGAAATGGGGATGAAATGCCTTAATATTTAATAAATAATTAAGTTTGAATATAGGTGCTTATCTTAAAATAGGTTCCCCCTTTCTATTCTAAAATATAATATTATTTATCTTAAGTAACAAAAAAACATAATGAAAGCTAACTAGTCCTACTTACTAAGCTACATACTTAAGCTCAAACTTTTCTTTAACAAATTCAACTTTAATGAATTCTTTAGGTTATGATCGTGCATACTTTGCATTATGCAACAACTCTGTTCAAAACTGCGAATTTTATTCAAGAGTATGAAAATGAAAACATTGCAACAAAATATATATGATAATTTTGAATATTTTGCAGTTCTTCACATGGCAGGCAAAGAGAATCTAGTGTGGATACACTTAGTTTTCTACTCTCTGTCAAATTTTAAACATTGTATATTGAGCGGCGGAAAATCAATGCTGCTGCTGCGCTTTTTAATTTTTTTACGGAAAAGACGGGGCAAGGGATCGAACGGATTACCCTAAATGATCCCAGGTGAGGATCGCATTCAAAATGTTTGCGTTTCAGACGCTGTTCCAGTACGCCTTGATGGACAACACACAATAACCGTAACAAGTTACGATATGCGCGAACTTGTCGCGTTACTTGAATCCTCTACGCCTTTGTACTCTCGTTTATTAGTTATATGAGGAACGGAGATTTGGAAATTATGGAATCAAATATTTATAACATAAGCTCTAGTATTTGGGAAAGCTTGGAGGTGAAATATAAAGTGTTTGGGGGACGTAGGAAAATGTGTATATGGTATACCAAGGTAAAATAGTGTATTTAAATAACGTTTATAATTTACTTTAGCAAATATGTGTTATTATTATGAATTTTAGTTCTTTTTAAAGGAATGATGGGACTGACATTTTTGTATTTTATTTACTTAAAAGGCCCCAAATAAAAACAGATTAAAAAAAAGAACTTTTGCCTCCTTTCCATAAGAATTAGAAAATTTCTCCCAACACTCCCAAATCTACTTAAATATTTTGAAAGAATATTTTGAACTTTAATATTAAATTTGAATTTGTAATGTTAAATTCTAGCTTAACAGAATTTACAGGACTGGTTTTTCAATTAGGAATTATTTCCTAAAAATCGTAAATAATCATTATTTTGGCGTACCTAGTTCAGATAAGATTACTTAAAATGGTTCCAAAGTAGTAAACAGAGTGTATTAACTCTACAATACAAGAAGAAGCGTGAATATGTTATTTTATCAATACAACAACGACAACCGATGGGGAAGAAAGGTCCTCGAATGGCGACCACGTCTCGGCAAAAGGAGTACAGGCCGCCCTCCAACCAGGTGGACCGACGACCTTAAGAAGACAGCGGGAAACCGCTGGATTCAAAGGGCGCAGGACCGGACGGAGTGGCGAGCATTGGGGGAGGCCTATGTCCAGCAGTGGACCTTAAAAGGCTGATGGATGGATCAATACAGAATAAAACCTTGTTATTCACTTATTTGGTATGAAAAAGGTGACACCAATACATAGATAGAGGACAAACCAGTGCCAAACGTTATAAAGCCTCGGCAAGCCATTGTTTAATTACGCCACATCAAACGGGGTTGAGCGACACGCGCCCAAAATTGCAGTGAGCTACCGCCTGTTGTGCTGTTAGAGATTTGTCGCTTCAGTGCGGCCGGACTACGTAGTTTTCAAGTGTCACTGAATTTAAAATAATATTACGTGTTAAAAGATTTTTTAGCTTCAGAGTAGGCATAGGCTTCTATCTGCGGGACGTCGCGTACTGAGTGGTGGAACTCAACACAGCGCTGTCTTCTTATCAGACCAGGGAACATTATAATATTTTATTCTCTCGAGTGGGTTGAACCCGATCACAGTTGGCTTGTAAACTGTCATCAACCTTAAAAGTTTTTAAATATTTTAAGATGATAAAAAAAATAAGAGACTATTGACATGCGGGAGGATATTGTTTGATTATATAAAAATATTTTCAATAAGTATGCAATGGTTGTTTAGTTTATTTCGATGTAAATTCGGAGAAATTAAAATATTTGGTTAATAATCCTATATCTTATAAAACAAAGTCGCTTTTCGTGTCTGTCTGTTGTTTCTAACTCTTCTTCTTCTAAACCACCCAACGGATTTTTATGCGGTTTTCACCATTAGGTCGAGTATTTATCGTAGAAGGTTTATATATAGTTTATTATTTGTACATTCTTATGTAAATTAACATAAATACGATAAATGTGTATAAAGTCCTACCCGTTGAGACACTTTCGCGCATGCGCTGCTTTAATGGTAAGCACTAAATGAAAATAATGTACTGGAGTATTATGCGTCTTAATAAGATCTACAAAAAAGTCCGCGAGAGCATATTCGTATCTTTTAAGAATAACGTGTAGTGATATCATATTTCTGTCTAAAAATAATAATTTATATATATTTTTTATTGTGAGCGATATTTTTCCATAATGGTATTAATCCTTATCTTTTAAAATACTTTATTAAATTTCTACGTTAAACGAAGATAAAATTTGCTTTTTACACTATTTCGAAATTGCGAATAGTTTTACAGAAAAACGCATTTAATTGTTGATACATCCCGCCGTTGACACATCAGCTGTATGTTATATATAAATAAGTACATTAGTTACGTTGGCCATTTAATGTAGACCAAAACTGTCTTTTACTGTTTTTCATTTTAATAAGTACTTCAGACGTTGTTACAATATCAAAAAATCCTTGCTGCGAAACGGCTCGCCACTCGCCATGTGTCAGCCGCGCCCGCCTGGCTTACAAGCATCGGTGGTTCAGTGGTAGAATGCTCGCCTGCCACGCGGGCGGCCCGGGTTCGATTTCCGGCCGATGCATTCTATTTAATTTTCCTCACAGGCAGCCACGTAGTGCTTGCTTTTCATCAGGGACAGAATACCCTCTTCAGCATTAACCACAAGCTCGAAAAAAAAAACCCGCCTGTCTCTATAGCAACGAAGATTTAGATGCGTTTGCACGTATTGGATAATTGGAGTTGAATGTATTATTTCAGCGCGATATATTTGGTTTCATATTTTTTTTGTACAAACATACATTATATGAATAATCCATTAGTAAAAGCGGGCGAAGCCGCAAGAGGGTCGCTAGTTTCTTATAACAATATTTTCTACCTGCAACAGATATATATATACATACAATAAAGAATGCCGTTATTAAAGCTGCAAATGCATTAGCTTTATGAGTTAATTTCAACGATTTCTGACATTAAGCGTCTGCATCAAAGGCTTACTGATGCTACGCTTATACTGCGTCTAGTATGTGGACACGGAACAGATGTAAGACGTAAGTATTGTGAAACATTCTGTATCTTTTTTACAGGATACACTTAAAGTTATGATAGTTAAGGTTCTTTCCCTATTTTTTGTAATACGGAACAAAAGTATCATAATGGAAACGGAGTGTTTTAACACTAGGTTTCTATTATCTATCTTGATATGAGCTTGCTATAGCGTGAAGCTAAAAAGTGTTTTTTACGTAGGTAGGATTGTAAGCCTCGTCTTTTTTTTTATGGTAAAAGGACAAGGCAAACGAGCGTTCGGGTCACCTGATGGTGATCACCGCCGCCCAGGACCCCGTGCAACACCAGAGGAGCTACAGGTGCGTTGCCGGCCTTTGAGGTGGAGATAGACGCGCTTTTTGAAGGTACCCATATCGTACCGACCTGGAAACACTGCCGCAGGTAGTTTGGTGGCGCGTGGAAGGAAATTTCTACGAAACCGTACAGTAGTGGAGTGCCACGCATCCAGATGGTGTGGATGATATTTAAGTTTGTGACGTGCTGTGCGGTTAGAAAATTCGGCGACAGGTAACAGGTCAAACAGTTCTTCAGAACACTCACCATGATAAATGCGGTAGAGAACGCACAGCGAGGAGACGTCTCTATGCAGAGCCAAAGTGTCAAGCCTTTCACAGCTTACTGGGTCCTTAATGATTCGGACAGCGTCTTTTGGAGAACATCAGAAAAGACCAGAATTTTGAATTTTAACAATATTTTGTTATACAGAACTCTATATATTACGTAGTAAGTGACGGTACACAACGCGGCATTTTGTTTTACCAGACCCGAGAAATGAAAAAGGTTCATTCCCCCGAGCAGGGATTAAACCCACAACAGCATTCACAATCAGTCGTCGCCCCTCTGCGTCACAGGGACCTATTACTAATTGAGTATATGTATATTTTTATATAACATCAGAATATTCGTAACTAGATATCGGTAATGCCCTTTCCTTCCATAAAAACGACAATAACCGTAGGTACCAACAATTTTCGATCCATTGGAAACAATACATAAAATAAAAGTAGCGGTGTCACATCGGTGGTCAGTACAATTAGACAATGTTATGTATACAATAACCGACGTTATTTACATTAATATAAAGCAAATTATCGTGCAAACGAAAACATGGCTGAATTTTGTTGGACACCAGCCAACGTTGAAGGGATATCCCGATTAAGTTTCACAATTCCCCAGAATAACCTTCGCACTGGATTTTTTGGTTAAAATATTTATTTCAATGACTGTCGAGGCTTCAGCAGTTTTGTTCAACAAGATGGTTAATGGATATTAGTTTAACTTAAGTAAAAAATTTGTCAAGTATGATAAATTTCAGGTTTGTTGGTAAAAGGGAAATACAATTTAAAAACGTTGACAAGCCTAAGTTTGCAGGCATATGCACTAATTTTGTAGAGAATGAACTACAATTATAAGTTTGTAATAATTTTTATCTTAAATATAAATATAAAGTATATTTTTTTGGATTTTTTTGTAGGTCTATAAGCAACATGCAAAAGTATCTTTACATTTATGGTTAAATCTTAAAAAGGGAGGCAAATATTTTTTTAAAGTCGCTTGTTCAGCAAGAATCAGATGAAAGAGCTCTGGCTAAGTTACACTTGAATTTCATAAAAAGTAATGCACCATTTTTACACGGAACCCTTACTGGTCGAGCCAGACTCGCGCTTGTTCATTTTTTCCCCTTTTGAGATACTTAACCCTACGTGTAATGTGGACTATCTAAATTGGAGAAATGGTTAATAATTGTAGGTCCAATAAGAGCTTTCCAGACTTGGATAATATGCGATATCTGTGGATCTAAATTAAACTTGAGAAGTGTTTGTACATATATTTATGTATATATTTTTTTAGATTCTCGGTGTATTCCGCTTACATCATGATAATCATAGGCAACCTAATGTTAAAACACTTTGTACTTTGTGTTTTTTCCGCCAAATTTTTCAGACGTTACTTGTTGAGTGACTTAAGGCTACGTTTTGTCTTGTTGTGAATGATTCCTCTGGGTGGAAATCGAACCCACAAACGTCGCCAGGTTTAATATACACACAATTTTTTTGGTTCACGTTAGACAAAACAAGACAATGAGCTCGCGTATATACAACATTGAATAAATACAAAGGAAAGAACAGAGTGAAATATTGCTTATATTTTTTCTGTAAAATATTAGATACTTTTTTACTATTAAAAAACAATATATTTAGTTACTCATTTACTTGAAAATAACCTTAAATATAATCAAAATAAATATTTATCATTTAAAACATAACCCGTCTCAAGACGGGTGCTCGGTGTCTGACATACGACCCTGATGCTAGCCACTGTAGCTGACGTTCCACCCCATATTTCCCATGTTTTCGTACCTGTTCAGTTTGCTTCGGGATTTTCAATTCAGTTGAGTTATCGCTACTTCGTTCACAAACGCTGGTAGTTTTCTCAGTTTTATTGTCCTCCAGTGAATTTTATAACTAATGTTTGCCAGTTTTCCAAGATTTTCCAGTATTGGAGTGCTTTATCTTGTTTGACCTTGCTTTCTTAAGTTTAGTGTTTGTTGAATATTGCTGCGTTTCTTCAAATATTTGTTATGTTAGTGATTTTAAGTACATATAATAAATAATAACCACTATATGATGATATGATATATTTTTATCTATATAGATGGCTTGAGATCACTATAATAGTTCAAGTTGGTTATAGATAGAAAACTCTTTATCTCTGTTGGAATTTTGTTTCTGTACCAAGTGCCTTTCTTAGTGCTCCACAACTCTATCTCTCAAGGATAGAGTTAAATTTGACGTTCTACGCCTACGTTCCGACTGTGCGTTGATTGTCAGTCACTCAGTAACACAAATTTAATACACACGATATAAGGCTTGGTATAAAATAATAAAATTATATATATTCTTCCTCCCATTTATTGTTATATTATAGTAACATTTTTACTAATCCTTACGTAAATTGTAGCACATGTGTTACTTACTCTAATATATAATCTATATTTTTGTAAAATTTCATCTAAATCCGTACAGTGGATTTTGTGCATCCATCTTTATAAACTTCACATTTATAATATTAGTAGCAGAGGATAGAATGTACAGGTACAGGTACACCCACCACCAGACCGGCCACTCCATACGACAGTTACTTGTATAATAGGAGGCCGCTACCACTGAAGCGGAAAACGGCCACATACAGTGACTATTATAGCGAAATAGAAAAGGGACCTATCGAGAAATGTTAAGAAAGTCGTAAATACCCATGCTTTAGCTTCACTCATTACGTCACGCATATAACAGAGTTGGAAAATCGCCTGTGAAGAAATTCTGTTTCCCGCTTTCCACCTAATTTTCGAAATATTGCGTATTGAATGGCGGCGCTAAACGCCGTGCTTTACGTTGATACCATGGCGACAAAATAATTTAATTTGCCTAGCGGCAATCGAACCCGTAACCGTCTTGTTCACATTCACGACGGCCTTACCTAAATCAAAGTTAGCCTATTTAGCAGGTCCTCGTTAACAGCGCTGTTTCGCAGATTTATTAAGTTCGAATTGTGTTAGTTTCAAAACTCAATTCGCAAAACCTATTGTTATGTTTAAGTTCCGAGGAATTTGTAGGTGTCGATTCAGTGATTAGCCTGATAAATGAATATTGGTGCGGAGATAACGTTTTTGTTGGAGAGCCAGTTTGCACAACTCGTTATGCGAAAACTTTGCACTGTTATTGGCCGACATTTAGAATTATTATTATTATTAGTTTTAGTGAAATGAAAAATTAGTAATGAAAGCTTCGTAATGCGCTTTAACAGCGATGTTTGTGGATTCGATCACTTCTCGGGGGCGTAAATATATTAAATTATTTACATTTCTTTGCTTTGAAAGTTAAAATACGGCGTTAAGTTACGACAAACAATTGACATGTCTCGAAACTTACGAGCAACGTGGGCGCAGGTTTGCACTTCTGCCTAGCACGGAATAAACGGTGATGCTATGAGGATCTTTAATATAATATTGAAATATTTTATCCTATCCTATATCTTATAAAACAAAATCGCATTTCACCTTTGTCTGGCCTTTCTTACTCTTCTTCTTCTAAACCACCCAATGGATTTTGATGCGGTTTTCACCATTAGGTTGAGTATTTCTCAGAGAAGGTTTATATATAGTTTATTATTTGTAGATTCTTATGTAAATTAACATAAATAATATATATGTGTATAAAGTCCTACCCGTTGAGACACTTTCGCGCATGCGCTGCTTTAATGTTTAGTACTACATGAAAATAATGTACTGGAGTATTGTTCCTCTTAATAAGATCTACAAAAAAGTCAGCGACAGCATATTCGTATCTTTTAAGGATAACGTGTAGTGATCATATTTCTGTCTAAAAATACTAATTTCAATATATTTTTTATTGTGAGGGATATTCTGCCATAATGTATATAATAATAAAATAAAAATCCTTATCCTTTAAAATACTTTATTAATTTTCTACATTAAACGAAGATAAAATTTGCTTTTTACAATACTCGTATTTCGAAATTGCGAATAGTTTTAGAGAAAAACGCATTAAATTATTGACACATCACGCCGTTGACACTTCAGCTAAATATATAAACGCTTTATAAGTCATAGTAGAAAAAATATTTTTATTCCACAAAAACAGTTTCAAAGCACCCGAACCGGAAAGTTGCCGTAATGTTATATTACAAGGGCCGTACTTCCCGTCTCTATTGAACCGCTCGACTCTCTATTATTTTTCTCCGGCTCTTCTGATTCAATTTGGCGAATGTTTACTGTCTAGCGTGCTAGCGCTGCTGAATTAATATTTCTGACCACTCCAAATAGAAAAATTGTTCACGTATTAAATTGGTTCCGTAGGCCGTCGAAGTGCAGAGGCACAGCTCCCGGCACTCGGGGCAATTCGGCTCTCATAACTAGATAAAGTGAGGCGTTGAGTTCCGCAACTTAACAAGCGATGTCTCGGAAAATGGGAACGGTGTGTTTTTACACTTGGACATGGACGACTTGCAAGAGGCGCGGATTTATATCCCGCTACGTAAATTTTTCTATACGTTTTCTAAAAAAAGTATTTTTCTTTCATAGCTGTAGTAATAACACTTTAAAAATGTGAAAAATATGATTATTACTTCAGCTTTACGCTTTTTCGGCATAGCAGAGTAATCAGGGAGAACCTAACATCAAAACACTCCGCTCTCCATTTGCCACTTGACAGCGGACCCTTACTCGGCGGGTTGTTTGGCATAACCTTTGTTTTATAATGATATTGAGTATGTTGTTTCTATATATGGGAATGGAGCCCACAACCTTCACGTGATGAGTCAGGCACTGCCTGACTCATCAAACGATAGAGACGCAATTACTATTATATTATGTTTATTGTGAGTCTGTTGATATATAATTGGCCCTGCCGTTTTACTGAGTGACTGACAAACAACGCACACACAACGCACAATGCAAAGAAATGTGAAGAAGCACTTAGTTTTTCATAAAGTCGTATAATTTTTCTCATTTTGCTTATTTAATTTCTATAATTAGTACAATTAGTACAACTAGTTCGGAGGGTAGTGCTAATCAATTATTGTTAGCTTAACCAAAATTGTATTACTCTTAATTATACGCCATTTATTGTAACAGGTTAAGGTTTATATATATAAACTAGCGACCCTATTGCGGCTTCGCCCGCTTTTACTACTGGATTTAAGATAATGTGAAAATTAATTAAACCCTAATGCAACCCGCATTTTCGTAGTTTCAATAAGGATTTTCCAATTGTTTTACACAGCAAGGATTTTTTAGTAGGTACCGTAATTTTAAATCTGTGCTACTAATCTTTTCAAGTACTTATTAAAATATATTTAAATTACTATTTTTAGATAGTTAAATGACATTAAATAATACATTCAACTCGAATTATCCAATACGTGCAAACGCATCTAAATCTTCGTTGCTATAAAGGCAGGCGGGTTTTTTTTTTCGAGTTTGTGGTTAATGCTGAATGCTGGTTAATGCTGAAGAGGGTATTCTGTGCCTGATGAAAAGCAAGCACTACGTGGCTGCCTGTG